>JACJUY010009271.1:0-13522 GCA_014220935.1 Platorchestia sp. MABIK | reverse complement strand
CCCGCCACCATCTCACCATCACCCCGCCACCACCTCACCATCACCTCTCCACCACCTCACCATCACCTCTCCACCACCTCACCATCACCCTCCGCCTCAGATGCGTCGCCCACAACGCCCTGGCCAACAAGACGCGCAGCTCGGTGGCCATCCCGGTGTCGGTGGAGCCTGAGCCCGACCTGCCCGCCCTGTCTCCGGACTCCCTGTCGGACTCGGCTAGCAACGCGGCGGCGTTTTTGTCCCCTTACCACCGCCAGCACACGGCCAACCGGGGCGACAACCTCACACTCGAGTGCTTCGCCACCGGCCTGCCCCTTCCCCGCCTCCTCTGGCAACGTGCTCGTGAGTGATGAGATCTGCCCGGTCGTCCTGTTTTTCGTCGTCTTGTTCTTCTAGTGTTTGTAGGCGTATAAAGGTACTCACCTGTATTCATTACAAGTATACGTTATCACTGTAAGAAAAACGTTGATAGTTGAACATTTAAGGGAATTCTCAGCTGTCCTACTTCGTTGTTTTGGATGGGATGTTAATCTTTTAAAAAAAGTTGTTTAAGGTCATTTTAGAGTGACATTTTCTCATAACATGTTGATGACCTCTTACGTAGGCGGAGGTCAGAATTTCAAATTAGTTTTGATTACATTTCGTTGCCATTTTACAGGTATATGAATTTTTACATGGTTTTTGTTTCACCTATTTTTATGTGACATTTTCCGTTGGTGCTCCAGGAGATTGCATATGAATGATGACATAAAATTTAAAACAGTTGTTTGTGTTGTGACAATTGAATCTTTGATGGTAGATGATAGTTTCTTTCCATCTATCCTCACTGATTTTCTTATCGATTGATTTGACTTTCAAGGCACTTTGGACGGCCCATGGTCCCGAGTTGAGCCGGGGCCCAGCTTTGCCTTTTTGGGGCAAGGCAACCTGCGTTTGCTGGGTCTCACTGAGGCTCACGAAGGTTTCTACGCGTGCTCCATTGCGGGCACGGACCACAGGCAGGTACGTGACATGAGCCTCGGCTCCCCGGTCTCTCACGGATATTGTATCTTGGGCAAACATTTATGCTCTTAACAATTAACCCTTTAACGTCAGCATTTTTCTACTCATACTACCGTTATAACAACTCCCGTCACTAAACTGGCACTGGCATCATGTAGTGACTAATATCAAGATAAGGAAGAAACTGCCTGTCGGCAGAAATTTTATAAGGACACATTAAGGAACAAATCTAACAAGAAAAACAATACATTGAGGCTTTTTCCGAAAGAGGACCGAAAAGTCCTGCGGGGTGTTAAAGAGTTGATTATCTCTTGCAAAGCAGATATTTTACATCCTTTAACTACAGTTAATTTGGATGGAATGGCACCTGGTGTTGTGAGCTCAGTTGTCAAATGTTTCTCTTCTGTCCGGAGTTTCGCTGTATGTCTGTTTCCGATGCACTGCTCTGTCAGTGGAAGTCGCTTAGCTTCCTCCAGCTGCCTACGCTACAATTTTTATTTAAAATGATTTTACGTGGCTGCATCAAATATAAACAGTGTAATGGAATAAATGTAATCTGAGTTATCATGGGCCTTGCAAAAACTCACAGTACAAAGCTTTTTATGTTTAGTTGCTCAAGTGAGAGACTTGCTTCTAGTATGCGTGGAGTTGAGATGAGCATGCGAGATGTTGCTTCACTCCCTCAGTTATGAGGAGTGATTGCAAGAACTGATTTGTGATAAGTAGAGCTGCTGACGCTGCCCCCTTCAGGAGACGGAGGTGGTGCTCAACATCCCGCCCAAGATAGAGGACCCTCCCAAGAACCTGGTGACCCTCATGGCCAAGACGTCGCGCCTCAACTGCTCGGTGTCGGGGTGGCCGCACCCCTCCGTGCTGTGGTACAAGAACGGCAAGCTCGTCACGCAGACGGGGCGCATCCAGATGAAGAGAAACCAGCTCATCTTCGCCAACAGCGTCACTGCTGACTCTGCGCTCTACCAGTGTGTCGCACTCAACGATGCGGGATACGCGTGAGTGCTTCGGCTGTTTGAATGCATTTAAATGTTTTGCTTTTGAAAATTCATGTAACGTAAGTGCGAAGGAACGCACGTTAAAAGAGGTTATGTTATCTTATTAAAGAAAGTCAGTAACACGAGTTTAAAGAGGTCCTGTTATCTTGTCAATAAAAGTTAATGAGTGAAAAGACATTTGAATTTTTTTGGTCGTTCTCAACTCTGAAACGAGACAGGGAAAGATGAGTCTGATCTGAATCAGAAAACGTCGAAAGAAAAATATAAATATTGAAGTATTATTACTTCACTGATTGCCAGGTGAAAGGCTTTTGCACATCGTTTAAAACAGGTTTTTCTTTTAAACCTGATTGTTTAGGGCTTGTCAAAGTTTCCTTGCCCATGGTGGAAGTGGCTGCTGTTAGTTATTGGTTCTTTTACTGGTGCATGCATATTGCAATGGGATTATTCTATTTTTCTAATCACAAGCCTCCCGTTGTGAGCAGGTCGAGCTGGGCGCACATGTTCGTGAACTCGTCGTCCGACAGCCCCAAGCCGCCGCGAGACCTGCGCTACCAGCTCCTGTCGTCCACCTCTGTGCTCATCACCTGGGCCTCCTACCACGTGCCCAGCCCTCAGGCCTACACCCTCCACATCAGCCAGCTGGGTGAGTGCCTCTCCTTCTGGCGGGCAATTGAACTTGTAATAACGTACCTTCTATTGTACCTTCTAACGTACAATGCCTAACTTACTACAGTACCTTCTACGAATCTAACGTACTGTTGTACCTTTTTACGTATCGTATTTTACCCTCTAACGCCCATTAACGTGTTGTGGTTGCCAGTTCGCTGGGAAGCCGGTTTTTCTAGTCTTTAATACTTGTTTTTTGTTGGTATCTAGTCGATGAGTGCCTTTTTCTCTTAAATATAATTTTGCTTGTTTTTCTTGTCACCCCAGTGAGTAAGTTTTTTCAGTGCACTCAGGTTATATATTCTTTTTTTTCCAATCCAATTCCCACTTGTGCTTTGAAATCTTTCTACTTGTGCTTTCTAAGTACGTTTATTTCTTTACACTTCCCTCGTAACTAAGTTCTGGTTCATCACGAATGTGGTGCTCCAACCTACACTTAGTCCATTTGCCTATTTGATAGTATGAATTTTTAACGCTCATATCGCCAATACACTAGCAGACATGTTCTCAAACAATGAGGAACACTTCGTAAAGAGTGCTAATTATTCACCGCTTAGGGAAAACTTAGCTCTGCGTAATCAGAACCATAGATTCGGTTTTCTTCAATGTGAACAATTAAGAATGCTTGTGCTCTGTGCGCAAGTGATGTACTTGTCTGCCGATACAAGATCATTGAAAAACTTTGAACGTTTACTCAAGTTAACAAAATTTGCTGTTAATGATAATGAATGTTGGGTCATCAATTTTTTTTAATTACTTTCTATTTCTATTAGTACATTTCATTAGAGCCAGACGTTTGGTATTTTTCCGATGGTGGGCAATTGCTTCGTTTCTGTACTGAAATAGCTTCTAATTTGCGTTGTGCTTTGCGTGCTGTAAACCGTGAGGGCATTGCTTGTTGGTCGGGGGCTGAGCCTAATTTAACGGTGCTTCCTATTGACGTAGGCACACTATTTCTCGTCGCCGGTGACAATGTGGTAAAAGAAGCGCTGTTTATGACCATGTGTTCAGCACTGTCGAGCTCACTGGCGGTAGGCGTGGTGCGTTTTTTCCTGTTTTTTCGCTCAAAGCCTGAGACACGCAAATGCCAAGTTTCTGAACCTTGCCCTCTGATTGAAGGGGACTCACCACAGCAATATATCTGTCTCTCACATTCTCTGATCGTGTGACGTGGATTTTTGTTTATTCATTAAAAGTTTGTTCAATCGCCCTATTTAACTCAACTGGTTCATGGCCTGTCTTTCAGCCCAAAATTCCTTTTTTTAAAGTTCGTAAACCAACAGCGGGGGATACTTACAGGCATTGCTTCTTCTCCATAAACGTCACAAATTTCACCAGCAGCTTCGATTTAAGCGAAAAAGCAATTGTGTCGAAAATTCTCAGTTTCATCTCATATCCCAAATCAGTGGTCTAAAAGAGAACCAATCACCATGAAATTTAAAAAACCTGAAGCACTTAATTTTAAATTGAGTAATTTTTAATGGAACGGCATAAAAATTTGTAAAATTGTTGCATTTTTCTATGCACTTCGCGAATTACAAAACCACTCACGTCTTTTTCTTAATCCAGTATATAAACTCAAGAAAATTATTCTATGATCTAATTTTTTTCTGCAAGTTTTTAATTAAAATATCGTCGCACGTAAGTCCACTCACAGGTCCCTATGGCAATGTTCGAAAGTGGATATTGCGCGTGACAGTGGGCGATTAAAGAGCAAATATCAATAAACAGAGCAGACAGTCAGCGTGCCTGAACAGAATCTCTACCATTCATCAAACGATGTGGTGCTCCCAATATTCAGCATGCTGTATCGAGAAAGCTAAGCCTGACTTTTGTGCTCAAAATGGTAATGTGGTGGGCAGGGTCGACGGCAGAGCAGCAGATCGTGGTGCGCAACACCTCACACGTGTTCAAAGACCTCGCCCTCAACACCAACTACTCTGTGTACATCCGCGCCTTCACAGACGTCGCTAGTGACCCTTCCGACCCCATCGTCTTCCGCACTGGAGAGGAGAGTGAGTGTCGGTACTGTCGCTCTAGAGCAGGGGTTCCCAATCTGGGGTGCATGTACCCGTAGGGGTACTTTTGCTAATCTCAAGGGGTAAATTTTTTGTTTACACGAGGAAGAAAAATGTTTATAAGTTATTTAAAACAAAATAATTATGTATACATGTCTATATCACTGAATGTGTATATTTTTTCATTATCATCAAACACCATGGATATATACCACCTGTAGAGATATCGATGGTCAGAGAAAAGTTGAGAATCCTTGCTTATAGAGTAACTTGCGGCACTTAACGCGGTAACGTCAGAACTTCGGGTAACTTAGTCCCCTGAAGCTATTTAGATGCCTGGACACTGAGGAGGGGGACAATTGATGTAGAGGTGACAATCATTAAGGCATATTTTGGTGTTTGAGTGATTGTAGATGTTGAGGTGGTTTGACTTTCATTGAGATAACTTTGAACGTTGGGGTGATTGTAGACATTGAAGTGAATACATTTCTTTGAAGAAGTCAACCGAATGAACCACGGAACGAAAGTTGTAAACTTCATGTATCTCGACTTTAGAAAGCCTTCGATGAAGTTCCTTTAATAGAGTAGTGGCCAAAAAAGAAAGCCCGTAGTATACTGAAGGGTTCTCGGTGGAAATGAAACTGACTCACTGGTCGCATGATGAGATTAACGATTCATGAGCAATTTCTGACTAGGGATGAAAAACCTCTCAAGAGAACTTTTAGGCTTGCTCCTTATCATATGCATTTGTGACCTGGAACACAAAACAACAGTTAAAGCAGCAAGTTTTCAGGTGACGGGAAGTTTTGCGTTCACCAAACGAGACAATGATAACATTCATTACGTTTTCTTCAATAGACTGAAACCTGGTGAATAAGCTTAAACACGTGCAAATGCTTACTAGTGCTCATTGTTGAAACGAATAATCTGCACATCGTGCATGCAATGAATGATACTTCTATTGAAGCAGAAGAGCTACAAAGAGATCTTGGTGTCACTATCACGAAAAAAAAGCATGACAAGTGAGTAGAAAAAAACGGTAAAAAGATGCGCAGAATTCTTGGTTTTATTGAGAGAAACTTAGACTACAATTCAAAGGACATGAAACTCTTGTGCTTAGCCCTTCAGCAAGATATGCAGTTGAAAAATTACATCTTCAATTGCTATTTGTACCTACCAAAGCTGAAAGTTAAGGCAACTTCTTCTGGCGATTTTAGCGTGTTCAACTGAAACACATATTTATACCACGCAAACTTGCCTCGTTGCAGTCTCGCCATGTGTGTCAAAGATGAAGCTTAAAGTGCTGTATGGGCACAATCTTAGTGTGTTCAAGCATTACACACGTAAACCTGCGTCTGCGCGGTCCCATGATGTGTGCTTAAGATGAAGCTTAATGTGATGTGTGTGCACAATTTTAATGTGTTCAAGCATTGTCATTACGTAAACCTGCTCCTGCGCAGTCCCAACGGGTGTGCCAAAGATGAAACTGCAGGCGATGTCGGCGACGGAGCTGCTGGTGCAGTGGTCGCCCCTCTCCCCCGCCGTGGCGCGGGGCATCATCATAGGCTACAAGGTCCAGTGGAAGCAGCGCAAGATCCATTACTACAACGTCAAGGAGGTAAGCCTTGTTTCTCCTCTATGTTGATAATAGAGCATGTAGCAATGTGTGTGTGGTAAAAAACAATATTCCTGAAAGAAATTTGAACAAATTCTACTATTCACATCACCTCAAACTTTCTTCGAATGCAATAAAGATCACCTCAAACCTTTAGAATCGAACGTCCTTTAATCGGTTGCATGGCAAATTTTCTAATTTGTTTGTTTGAAGTATGGTCCTCATTACATTTTTGAGTGTTCACAGTACAGTCGTGATGTAAAAATGATGAGTTTTAATTATTCCTTGTTATGTTTTCGTCCGATGTGCGCAAAAATTCTTAGCTATGATAATAGAATAAGAATGATTTGGAATACGATGGTGATGGCTCCTTTGCTCTTTAAAGAGTCAGAAGTAGAGAGCGAGTTTGGACAATACTTAGCGTTCCTGAGCTCTGCCTTGCGCTGTCTCGGATGCGATTCTTCCATTTGCTGTAAATGGTGAAGCGCTGTCTTTTCTAGTTTTATTTAAGCAAGTTGTTTTTTCTTGTCTTATTTGGCATTGATTGTTATCCCAATTTCCTAACAGCCTAACAAATCTTAAATACAGAGGTTGGATTTGCAATCATTTACGATTCGATCATTTCTTATCTGTGTAGTGTACTTTCTCTCATGCTCAAGCTCCATTTGCATCAGAATCTTGAATTTATATATGAATTCAAACTCATCGAAGTTTATATCTCAACACAAGATATTACTAAGTATTGTACTTCATTTCAGACGAGCCCAAACGTGCACGAGGTGATGCTAACCGGCCTCCAGCCCGGCACGAACTACTCTGTGCGAGTGCTAGCAGGCAACTCAGTGGGCTACCCGGAGGGAGCTCACCTCGTCTGGAAGAATGTGCGGCTGCCCGAGAGGGAGGAGTACCCTGTGAATGGCATAGACTACGGCAGGCGCAACCCGCAGAGAGAAGACAACCACAGGACGCCGCCGCCTCTACCGACACCCTTGCCTCTGCCTCCCCTCGTGAACCTCACCGTCTACTGGATGGGGCTCAACAGCACCGCCGGCCGTGATAACAAGGGCAGCTGGGCTGTCAAGGTGAGCCTTTTCTCTTCTCTCTTCAAGGTATTATTGTGTAAAGGGCTTTAGGAGCTGTCATTTTTACTTAATTTCGGTTTTGGCTACGATTGTGGTAAGCTGTTTCGGTTAATGAACACGTGCTGACGGTAATATTAAGCTTTCGTTGAAAGAGATAAAGGTGTTGCCCATTTTGATCGCTCGGTTTTTCATTAGAAATTCTTCACTTCTCATTACTGATCTCAACGTTGATTTTTTGGCATTGAGGAAGCATGAATTATCAGTGATTTTTTTAATCTTTGTTACCAGGCACTTGGCTTTCTTCTGTCAGGTAGCCGAGCCTTGCAAGCCTGAGACCAATACAACTACCATTGAAGTTCTCTTCGATTTTTTAGTTGTCACTTGTTCCCAGGTGTCATTGGAAATTTTCAAATTTTAAAGTTTATTGTAAATATAAACCAGTCAAGTCTTTCTTAAAATTGATCTTTGTTAAACAACCGTAAAAAACGGCTTAAAATCACATTGATCGATAACATTGTACTATGTAGGTAGCATCACAGACAGCTCTTGGTGTGGTCAAGACAATAATGGCTCACTTAGAGACTAGACTGGTGCCCAGACGCTACCAATCAGCGTGACTGCCACTGCTAGCTAGGCTCTTAGATAGTATTGGCAGCCTTAAAGACCAGGACACAGACACAGGCAGGACACACAGGGCACTTGTGCATACAGTGTCCTATTAACGTAACTGCTGTGACGTGACCACCACATGCGGTCAGCCTGCGCTCCAAAGTCCCAGCACTGGCGCTACAGTAAAACGCCAACCGTCAAGTCACTCAGAGACGTGCACAACAAAACTCACGCGGTGCATTAGTGAGCGGTACGGGGCCTAGTGAATGACTCCGTCGTTCACGCCTTCGTCGTCCCTGAAGTGAGCGGTTAAGACAGATTTGAGGAAATAAGTACACAACTAACACTTGATAAGTACAACACTTGAGTACAAGACTAAGTAAGCGTGACACTGCGCAGGTGACGTGGGAGCCTGCCAAGCACGACGTGTCAGCACTGGAGGGCTACAGCCTGCGCTACCGGCCTGAAAACGGCCAGTGGCGGCCTGCGGTCACCATGCCCTCATCCAACACCTCCTACATAATCGCCGGGCTAGGTCTGCTGCCCTCCTTCCTCTCGTATTGACGCCTGATACAATCAGGGCTGGTGTTGTATTTGATGACTTGCTATTCAAATAGTTGGAGTCCCTTGCATTGTTGTGTTCGCTCGTGTTCAGCAGTCCATATTTGGGGTGGAATTTATTCTTATAAGATTAGAAGTGACTTCTTATTGTTTGTAGTTTATCGGTTGAGAAGCGATTAAATTTCAGAAGCAATCATTAAAATCAGAACAAAGGAACATCGTAGAGGAAGGGCGAATAAAAACATTTAAATGCGCGAGTATGAGCGAACTGCTGACTGATTCCATAAGCTGACAAATTTAGCAAATTTAAAATATAACTATCATTAAAGTGGCACCGTTTACCACACGCCAGATACTGAGCGGTGTGTTACCTAAATATCTGATGATCTCATCTCGTAGCACAGCGGCATTGTTGAATCTTACTAAGTCGCCGTGAATATTTACAAGCCCGAGGAAAGGTACTAAGCACATTTAAATTGTCACTGCAACATATTGAAGTAATAGTTACCCCACTGTATAAACATTTTTTTTTAATTTTGAGTGTAAGGTTCATAATATCAAAATTTTAATACCCGGAAATTTACATCGAGGACGGATGTTCATTCTTCTCTTTATTTAATTACGAGGAATGTTCTGGACGAACTTTTTTAGTTGCATTTGATTCCGGCGCGTTTCTCATGTAGTAATCCTGATGATAGATCATTTATGAACAAGGTCTGGATAGGAATTATGGCAATGACCTTGGTTAGAGGGAGGTACCGCTCTATCATTCTCAGTACGGACCTGAAAGTGCAAATAGTCTGAAGTCCTCGCACTCATGTAGTGGAGTACTGAACCTCAAGTGTGGTCTTGCTAATAGTGTTATGTGTAGCCGACCGGGGGCTTAAAAGTGGTTGATAAGAATCCGTTAAATGTGTTGGAGATTAAGTGTCCAAGGAAAAATATGTAAGAGTGACGTTGGGGGATAGGCGAAGAAATGAAAAGGCGAAAGGAGTGACTAGAGTTGGGAGAGTGATGGCGAGAAGAGTGGGCTGTTGTGTGTTGAAGTGGGTCGGTAACGGGGAGAGATTGAAGGATGAACGGTTTGTGAAGAAAGTGATGAAGACGGTAGTGGCGCGTGGAAGGAATGTTGGAGGTAGGTTTGAAATTGAATGGCTGAAAGTAGTTGAAAGGTTATTGCGAGGGAGCTAGAGAAAGTAGTTGAAAGGGTATTGCGAGGGAGCTAGAGAAAGTAGTTGAAAGGGTATTGCGAGGGAGCTAGAGAAAGTAGTTGAAAGGGTATTGCGAGGGAGCTAGAGAAAGTAGTTGAAAGGTTATTGCGAGGAAGCTAGAGAAAGTAGTTGAAAGGGTATTGCGAGGGAGCTAGAGAAAGTAGTTGAAAGGGCATTGCGAGGGAGCTAGAAAATGCGAGTAGATACGCCATAAAAAGAGCTCAATAAAAAGCAATTGTGTCTGACTGTAACGCAGTCCAGATGGCCAGGGCGGGGTTTTTGACCCGCAGCAGGAATTCAACTCTGTTAATTTGGACGTGAGAGTGTAAGTCTGGAATCCTCGAGCCCTCATAAAGTGACAAGGGTAAATCAGCGTTTTGCTGTTAGGTCTGGCTGTGGGGGACACGTTCGGAAGACTTGGCGTGTGACAGTAAGCAATTGTTGGTTATTTGGCCATTGAATCTGGTTGTCCTTTGGTTGGCTACTCCTCCTTGGATGAGGGAATAGGCCTTGGTTTATAGAAGTTCTCACTTCTTTTTTTGTGTATTTTCCTGTGAGCGAGGCGTACTTAGTTGGTTATAGTTTCCATTTTGGTGGTGTTCCTCGAATCTTCAGGACAACGATCGGTAAATTCTCGTTTTTACTCCATCTAATTGCTAGGGATGCATTATATCCAGGTTTATTAGTTCTTGTACCCTAGTTTAAGATTTTTGTTACAGCATATATGATTAAGGCCATCCAAAAATGGCCATTGCGCTTGGGGTCTAAAATCATAGATGATGAGATTCATAGATTATGGAAAAACCTTTCTGTGAATACGAACAAGATATACTGCATGTGCAGAATATCTTGTTTGTATTCACAGAGATGTTTTTTCATTGAGAAAATTTACAGTGGCGTCCTGCATAGGTTAAGTTTGTATCCAACCTGTGATCGCTTGTCAGCACCAAGCAGCTGATGGTGCTCTGCTTCCACCAGGCCCTGGGTGGTACCAAGTGGAGGTGAGGGGCTTCAACCTCGCAGGGGACGGCGACCCCACTGTGGAAATCATCCAGACCCACGCTCACAACTCCTCCAGTAACGTCGGCTCTCCTCTCTCGCCTGATATCGAAGAGGTGTGTTACCTCCCATCTGTAGTGCTCTTTTATTTCGCTACAGTTGTCTGTCTCGAAATGCTGCAATTTTCTAATGTGCTTCTTCATTGATTATTTGTCTTTGGGTTTGAATATTTACTATTTATTTCACACGGTAGGACAAAGCCGATGATTTCATCGCGCCTACTCTTCTTTTCTCGTGTACTTCGTGTAAAAAGTGACTTGAAACTTCTTTCGAAGAGTTGCTCAATCATATCATTCAAAACATGATTGAAGCATAGCGATAGTTATGACAGGTTAAAGACTCGTCTCTGAGTCAGTGTCATGTTCTTTACAAGAATGAAAGGAGGTCAACGCGTGCTTCATGTATGACAGTCCCGTAATTTGCCACAGCTGGAGGTGGAGGTGCAGAGCCAGACGAGCGTACAGCTGTGGTGGAGAGTTGCAGACCACCACAAAAAACTCGTTAGCTTCTACACCGTCCGCTACCTCACTATTCCGCCGTCCCCTAACGAGCCCACGCGCATTATCCACAGGTAGGTGATGTCGAGGACTGTGGTACCTGTTACGAATATTTTCCCTTTTTAACTGGGTGTATCGGGAATAACGGGTGAACTCAGTTCTGTCCACTCACACTGAAAATATTCCAATGTCTTTTGTATTATGAATGCTTAACCAATAACCGCTTTATAAAGATATTTCTTTCTTGAGTTCAACTTTTCAATAATTATAATAATTTTTATTCTTAGATTAGCTAGATGTGTTGATATCAGCGTATCGTAACCGCAGGTTATCACCAGAGACGTTGCGATGTTCAACATTTTCGTGTCGAGTCCTGCGAGTATTTCTATCCTTCTTAATTGTTATATACCGCATAATTTAAAGCGTGTTTACTGTTAATTTTCATTGACAGCATGGTGAATGAGGTACTGGTGACGGGCCTGAAGCCGTTCACTTGGTACGAGTTCAGCGTACGAGCGCACATCTCTGAGAACGTGTATGGACCATACTGCCCTGTGGTCGAGGTCTCTACCACTGATAGAGGTGAGCTTTTACTGCGTAATGCTGCGCCTCTCATTGTTGTTGTATCACAAAGCCTAATTTAGGCTCATGTTCGCCTACGTTCATAAAAACTGAACACACCCAACTAGCACAAACTCAGCCTTTTTGGTGAAGAAGCATATCGATTAATAGGTGCATTGTACAATTGCGTTGTAATTGCCGAAGGTTTTTTGCTCATTGAAAAAGGGAGAGGAAGTGTAACCTCACAGAGCAGGAAGATTTGTCCTATAATACCTTTGTGACCGAGGCATTGTACATTTAGCCACTGTACTGAGAGCGCCAGCGGCAGAAGTAGTTAGACAGCTGTGGCAGCTAAGGTGGGACTGATGGAGTCAGTTGGGCGGGATCGTTCGTTCAGTAAGGCAGTCAGAGAGCGTGACCGAGAGCAGAGCTCAGTTTTTGTACCGCGCAGGTAGCAAGCTAGTGCGTGGCTTGGTGCTGCTAAACGTTCTGCTCGTACGCCGTGTATCTATTAACACGCTCGGTTGCCTCGTGTTTTGTTGCCTCAGTATCTGTGACTTTCCAGTAACCTCGTGTTTTTGGAGCCTCAGTATCCGTGACTTTCCGGTAACCCCATGTTGTTGGAGTCTCAGTGTGTCAACCATTTTAGTGCATATTTTACCCGTTTACCTCTATTAAACACCTTTTAAACTGTTTTGAATAAACGTGAGGTTTCAAATACGTTTTAGACTGCTAAGTAGTTAATAAAGTGCAGTTCCTTCGGTTGCTTTAACCACGTTTTTAATAAATTATCAAACTACTTGAACTGTTTAAATATAGGCCCCACTCCAAACTGCATTGGAGAGCATAACTTCCGTGGAAAAGGAAACGTTGAAGACTTTGCAGGAGTTTATTGAATCGAATCGCCTGTCGGCAATACAAATGTGGCGAGATATCCTGGTGTAGCAGTTCGTAAACGAGAGAAGTTTACCGGTCACAGATTTTGGTGACTGAGTTAGAGGAGTTCCGACCACACCTTCTTCACGTCTTCTGCGCTTTCTGCTCTCGTCTTATGCATTTTGTCCTCGTTTTAGAGACACTGCTTATGGATTTAATGTAGTGCGCGATCGCTGGAACGTAACTCTAACCGAAGTCTTTCTTGTTCTAAGTGAAGCTCTGATATGGCACCACGAAGATTCGTAAAACACAGGCTAGCCACTGCTGTTGGCATTGACTGCATGGACTAGATTTGAGTGCATTAATTTACTTTGCAGTGCCTGCTGCTCCCACGGACCTCCAGTACCGACCTCTAGACGCGAGCACGGTGCTGGTGACGTGGCAGGCTCCCTCGTCCCCCGCCGCTGCCGTCATTGGCTCCTCGGAGACCCCTTCACCTCCTCAGGTCACCCCGCTGCCAACCATGTACGAGCTCCTCTACTCGCAGAACAAGAGTCTCGCGCTGCCGCACTGGACCAAAGTCAGCGTCATGTCCGACAAAACCCAGTCCAAGGTGCGCCTGTTACTGAGATGGCGTCATCTGTTGAGGCAGTTGTTTGAGTCATGTGTTGAGGCAGTTGTTTGAGTCATGTGTTGAGGCAGTTGTTTGAGTCATGTGTTGAGGCAGTTGTTTGAGTCATGTGTTGAGGCAG
>JACJUY010009270.1:6277-31055 GCA_014220935.1 Platorchestia sp. MABIK | reverse complement strand
TAAAAGAACCGCGCCGTAAATTGTTGGAACAATCGTTGCAGTCCACCATTTCGCTTTATTCTTCGGTCAAGTGAACATGTGTTGAGAATAGTTAGTCATGGTATTTTACATCCATGTGTGTTTTGGTATTTCCTTTATTAATGGTCTGTTTTTTTTCCCTGTATGATTGTATCATTTCTATAGAGTGACCAGTTTTATTTTCGTCTTTTCAGCCTGATGATGATGCCAGTGGCATTGAAACGTTGCATTTTACCTATTGACTATAGTGTGATTTAGTGATTTAGTGTGATTTAGATTAGATTTAGATTATAGTGTGAATATAGTGTGATACTATAGTGTGATTTAGTAAAATGATAAGCAATTTGCTGAGAATTTTAACACGTAATGAACTTCAAATAGACCGAGGTAATTGTTATTGCCCAAAATTCCCGTGGTCGGGAGCGTTTAATCTGCTTGCATTCGACTGTCCATAACCACCACTGAGATCTACAAGCTGCTTCTACAAGCGGCTTCTAGCGAATTTCACGACCATGAAATTGGTTGTCCCAAAGCTGTATAAATACGTGAACTACCTAACCTACGGTGAACTACAAAAAAATTTCGGAGATTGGCCAAGATTTCTGCATGGAAAAGCCAGAAATATCATGGAAATCTCAAATAAAAGTGGGATGATATAGTACATACATACATACATATACCAGGCTTCTCCTCCCTATGGGATGGTAGCCGACAGCAGGCCAGAATCATCACCCTTAGTCACTAGGAGGTGAGAGAAGCAGCACTGGCCTCACCAGAACTGCCAGGATCAGCAGCAGCCCAGCACAACAACCTTCCACAGTCAGGCCCGACAGCCATGGCTGGTTTACCCCGACCGCTTCATTGAGTGCAGCCCCTCCCCCCGCACAGGACAGGTCAACTCAATCACACACGGGCAGGCCTCCAGTACAGCGTCAAAAATAAAATTACTTTCGTATGCACTGCTCCCACTCACTTCTATCCGCAGTCAGCCCTCTCGCCACGTCCACAGTCAGACCCCTCTCATACAAAGCACGTTTCACCCCATCCATCCAACTCATCTGTGGTCTACCTCGCGCTCTAATACCACTCACTTCCGACATATAAATCTTTTTCACCAGCCGCTCAACATTCATTCTTTCAACATGTCCAAACCATCCAAGCACTCTTTCATCCACTCGCCTGCTCAACTTTTTGATAACCCCCGTCTGCCCCCTAACCAACTCATTCCTGATCCCATCTCTTCTTGTTACTCCATACATGCTCCTCAAACACTTGATCTCAAACACATCCAACTTCCTCCTCTCAGCTACTCTCAAACCCCAGGACTCTGCTCCATACAACAAAACTGACACGATCAAGCTTTCAAACAGTCCCCTCTTAGCATTCATACACAAACTCCTACGTTCAAAAACTTTCCTCATTGCACCAAATGTCTTACAGCCTTCACTCACTCGATGCCTCACTTCTACTTCCATACTAACCTTAACAGCCACGTCCGACCCGAGGTACCTAAAATGCTCTACCTCTTCTAACACTTCACCATTCATCCTCACATCCAAGGTTCCAAACACTCCACCTCTTGAACATCTCATCACCTTACTTTTATTCACATTTACCCTCAGTTTGCGCCTTTCGCATCCTCTACCAAACTCTGCAACCAGTCTCCTCAGTTTTTCCTCTGAATCAGCCACAAGCGCTGTATCATCTGATACAGGGGAATGGTATAGTGGGCGTCGCAAATAGATGCACCGCATTGTCGGAAGCATTCGAGTTATTACTATGCATGAGGAAGTTCGTAGGTGTCTGAAATCAAAGTGCTAGGAGACCACAGGTATCTTCAGAGAGCCCAATTAGAAGCGCCAGTACATCGCTGACAGCCTAGGTCAAGAAACTGGTGTATCGTTGTAATCGCAGTTCTAGGCGATGGGATAGAGTAAGCAGCAGTGGATTGCCGCAGGCTACCTACTGTAGAGCACTGGGTCATTGTCAGTGGCACAATCATAGCACCACGTTATTGTAGATGGCTCTACCCATAGCACTTGGTTACAGGGAGCAATTCCTTTCCCTCAGTGATGCAGATGTATTTGTTTAAAATTCTAATATCCTCATTGGGAATGCGAAGCCTTCAACAAATCAGGAATGATCGTAGGGGTATAACGGCTGTGCGCCGTTGAAACGATACGATATTGAGAAAGCAGTTCTCCGAAGGTACCCAGGAACAGCCCACTAATCTCCACTTATACGGGCTGGAAACGTTAGGATAACTCTGCTTTGACTTTATTTATGTAAAATTGAAGCAAACGTTTATGGTGGCGACTAAACCTTAGTGGTTTTTAACATGAAGTGCTGACTGTTTAGTATGAGTGAAATGAACTGCAACAAAAGGCAAAATTTTGTTTCAACATTTTTGCGTTAACACTTTCGTACCTTACAACGAAATTTGAATGCTGTTTAAACTTTTGTACCATTCTTACCGACATTATTTGTTGAATGGAGATATATATCGCTAACTCCGATGTACATGTTGTTACAAAAAATGAAATTGTCACAAAGTCTTTGCAGAAAATTCCTATTTTTTTTACTCGTGTTGAAATCAAATCATGTTTCATCGAAAGATCGTACTGAAATTCCTCTGTTGATTTATAGATATCACATGTCAGTACAAGAAATATCCATGTTATCTATGAAGACTTAGTCAAATTTCTGATCTTTATTATGAACAACTGTGTTTGGTAGAGGAAAATGGTTTCCTGCAACTTCAACAAGGACGAAAAGGTTTTTACCTAACACTTCAATTTTCACTTGTGCTCCTTTTGTTGCCCTAGTACGTCGGTTCGATCACAGCGCGACGAACTGATTTTCTAGGAATGTGCTGGAAGGCACCGAGCACATCATCAGCAGATGCATGACTCGCAACGGGTCTATCGTTTCCGTAACGGTCTGTAACACTCAAGCACCTGCATTTCATGTTTTTATATTTAGTAGATCTCGTTGATCCTCATTTCTGAACTTGCATTGAGCTGTGATTGGCGAATTGTTTCGTGGTAACATGACACACGGTGTTTCTCCTGCAATGGCTTCATTTCTCTGTTTCTTGGTCAACTGCCTGGTATAGAGGTCGCAAACGTATTTTTACGCAGGTAGAAACAAATTTTAGTATCTGCTGTACAGAGTGGGAAGGTTGTGCAGTCAAATTTACTATAACTCTAAAGTTATTAATTATGTTATCATTTAAAGACTTTACGAACACCCGTTTTCTCAAAGAGTCTTCGAGGAGCTATTAAGAACAATTGAGATAACTCAGACCCGTCATTAATTTGAAAATCACCATCCTCATGAACGATCGCATCTTGAAGGCAATTGCAAAAAGAACGACACGTAAAAAATAACTTTAGCCTAAAGTGAGCATAGGCATGCAGTTCACAATGTTTATGACTTGTTTTAGCTTGATTAATATTTACGTAATTGATCGTTCGATACATTTTCTCAAGTAAAATGCGTCCCACGTAACAGCTCTACATGTAGACGCCGTAAGTTAGATTCTGGTATAAAAAAACACAAAATGAATTCTGCGCTTACTTCATTTTAAGTCAAGTTTCGAAATTTTGTTTCGATGAAATATGAATTTTTTTTCAAAAATGCTTTTTGTTGTGACATATTATTTCTGTAATACCTTTTTGACTAAGAAATTTTCTAAAAAAAAATGCTCCACTGTTTAGCTTTTGCTAAGTCCTATCGATTGATTTAGTTGCCATTTATGTATCTTCAAAACTGTGGGAGAAGTAACATTTCAAACATCGACAAGTTCAAGTTTTCAACAGAGCCTGACAAACACGTCACCACGCCTTGTAATGACGTAAATGACTGGCTTTTCACAAGCTGTTTCAGACTAATGGTTATACCTACAAAGCAGTGAAGCATATCGTTAAATTCAGAAGAAAATTATCTATAAAATGAGTTTTAAAAAAGAACATCAATGAAATTTGGATTTTGGGGTAAACTGGTCCCCCCTAATTGGCTGGCCTTTCGTAAGCTATAGCAGACGAACAAACACACAAGGATGTGAAGCATATCGTACGATTTAGAAAAAATTTCAATAACATGAGAGATAAAATAGAAAATTGATTAAATATCAAATTTTGACCTGGATTGTCTCCTTAAACCTATGAAATTTTGTTCATGGCCTCTAAAATTTGAAATATTAACTAATCAATGTAGATGCTAAGAAGATCAATCAGTGCGACTGTAAACGAAGTGGGACACAGTACCTGAAAAGTCGACTAAGACTAGAATAATGTAACTGGAATTTAAACCGAGTACAGAAACAGCGACTGGCAGGGCGACACTGCAACTCTATTAGGGTGATGAACAACAGAGTTAATACGGCTTAAATTTGATCACTGCTAATGCGATTTGGGCAGTGAAACAACTACATACTATGTCTTGAGCACTAAAATTGCAATAAGTGTTAAAGGGATAGGGTCGTTCTCTATGAGAGCCGATCGATATTAAGGGGACGGTTCGGGGTGAAAAAAAGTCTGTGAGTTCTTGATGAATTTTTCTGAGGTATTTACCATTGTTATAATATATTATAACTTTTTTTCATTTGTGTGTTTATTTCGTACCTAAACAAAAATTTAATTTTGTTTGAAAAAACGCGAAAAAATATGTATTGCGGAAAATCTTTCTTCTCCTACAATTTTGAGCTCACAGAACTGAAAAAATATTTTCTAGATAACTAGTTGTCTTGTATAGAGATCCGGTGCAAAAGTTTTTGGATGTTTTGATTTTAAATTTGAGAGTTTTTTCCTCAAAAACCGACCACTTTTTCCGCTTTTTCGAATTATTTTGCTCATCATTTTCAACATGAATTAAAATTTAAAAAATTTTTGCACCGGATCTCTGAATCTCTTCAATAGCTATTGATTGATATGCTTCCCCTCATTTACCTTCAAAACTGTGGGAGAAGAAGCATTTCAAAGTCAAAAAGGTAAGTTTTCATGAGAGCCAATTTTCTAAAATTTGTTTTTTCTTTCTTTCCTAATTTTTGAACTGAGTCTTATCAACAATTCTGTACCTTCTTCTGTCCCTTCAAAACTGTGGGGAAAGATCCATATCAAAAGTACATAAATGCAAGATTCAGAACAGCGTTTTTTATCCAAATTTTTTCATCCCTACAGGCTAGTTTTTTCCTAAATCAACTTTAATGCTTTGTAGCTCTTTTTGAGCCCTTTCGATTGGTATATTTGCCATTCCTGTACCTTCAAAACTCCAGGAAGCGGTTATATGTTTACACAGCAAGCTAAATAACTGATAACTCAGCAGCAAACACTCAATAATTATTACACCATCATAATTTATCACTGAGTTGTAGAATGTTTCATTTGAGTACGAAAGCATTTCAAGCAAGGTCATGAATGAACTCTCTTGCTATTCCCGTAGAGGAAAACTCAAAACTGACTCGTAATAAGGGGTAGGTTACTCATCCATTGGCGCGCCCCCAAGGTCACGCTAGTGCGCGTCTTCTACCCCGTCTAGGAGACGAACCAATGGACGTACTTGATAGCCAATTATATCGTTGGATGCGCAAGAAAACTCTTTAGAAGATGAGTTTATAAACCGAAAACCTACCATTATCCTGAAGTTGACCCAAACCGTGCCCTTAAGCTTGCTTTAGATATTGTTTTTCGCATTGCTCGCCTATTTCGTTCGTTCACATTTCCTTGATTTTCGACATGATTTTCGTAGATAAATTTTTCAGAAGTGTACAAATTATCATCTCCAGTGATGGAGAGCTCTATAAGCGCGATTTTAGTCTCATTCGACTCATAAACGTCTAAACACTGACCGTAAATGATGCCAAATGATTTTCCAAATTTCCAAATTCAAAAGAGAATTCTCGTTAATTTCTTTCTTTGCACGGAATGTGGTCTCTGAATGAAGAATCCCCAATAGATATCTTAAGAACACATTTTAACACATAAAATTTTTCCAATGACCCTGTAACTTACATGATAAATCATGAAGGGGTGTTAATTTTCTGTACGAGGAGACCCGACTGTTAAGGACCGGTCATTGAAGAGTTCATCCGGACCACCAGTAAACCCATTCTCACCAATTGTCCCTTTAGAGTGGACTGATGTAAATCCGCCATTTTCTTGATAGTAATGGGAGTCAATCAAGAGATCATTCATAGGTAAAAACAATCAGAAACTGAAATGAAATTAACTTCTGTTTGTCCTATTTGTGAGAAAAATCCATGGAAGTCCCGTTTCAGACCACGTCACCTGACTTCCGTACCACCCGTTGTTATGGCATGAAAGTCTGTGTACGTCAGCTATATTTTGATCTCAAAAATCCGATTTCGTGAGGATTCTGAAATTTTGGCTCAAGATTTCGAAATCTCTGCAGCTAGAACTGGAGTACTAACTCATACTGTACAACTGAAAAACTGTAATTCCAAGCAGAAAACTTTATTATGATCGAGTGTTCGTGGGTGTACATAAGTACATATGTGTAAAACACGTATATTCATCTAAGTGTATGAGCATGAACGTGAATCTACGTAAATATGTTTGTGTATGTATGTTTTACGTTTGAAGTCTCGAGTAAATGATAAAACAGAAACTGAGGAAAATATCGAATGGAATGAAATAACTTTCCAAAATGTTGAGAATGAAACTTCAGAAACCATTGGTAATTACTCTACATTCTGATCAATTTTGAATTCAATGCATTTGTATACGGACGTAAAAGGTACAAGTGTCCTCATCAGGTAGAGAATTTGGGTAGCTGAAAAAAACAGAATATAAGGGAAAACAATGTGAAACTAACAACAAAGAGTCCTAAGTGTTCTAGTAAGTTTCCTGTCTTCTTTTAGAAATAGAACTGTTCCGTCTTGTGTGGTAAAAGATCATAATAGTATCCGGTAATCTACGACTGAAATTGTTTTATCCTCTAAATGACGCACAAAATATTTCAAAATTTCTTAATGATTTCCACTACTTTGCACATGATTCTCCAGTCAAAATGCTTCAGACATTTAATATAAAATTTTTGAGGAGAACTTTGTTTCCTGCAAGCCAATCAATCGTACGAATATTCACGGTATGATACAAAAGTTTACTGACTTCACTGCATAGCACAGAGCGTTATCCCGTATTAAGCTACTGGCTGTTCATTGTAAGCTAATTAATTGATTCCGTGAGAGCATTAGGGTTAAATTAAACTATATACTTTTTTTGAAGCGTGATCCTAAAGCTCAAGTTTCTGGAGTGAATTTTTTTCAACGACCGTAGCAACCAACCTTTTAACAACTGAATCAAGGCATGAAAGTGAATGTAATTTGTCTACGGAACTTGAAAGGCGAGTAGAAGCTCTAATTTATGAGGTTTTGGATTCCAGAAATTCATTAAGAAGGAGCAACAATTTTTAACAAAACGCAAATTTTACAATTGATGTTCAGCTAAATAATCTTATTCATTTCAGAGGAAGTTCTGACGATTCGAGCTTTCAAAATCTAATCTCAAGTGTATGGTGTCAAAAGATCAGAAGTATGAAGTATCAGAAGTATGACGCCAAAGCGGGTCAGATCAGATGGTCGCTTATCGCTTAAAAGCTACAGGAGATGGGTTGGTTATTCAATTTTCAATTGCTATTTCTAATGTAGAGCAGGTTGTAAAAGAGATTCAAGTTCAATTTATGATGAAATATGTAGATGAGATGGATAAACGTTTCAAGTTTAAGAATAGAACTCAATCAAATTGTGCCAATAAGATTGGCCGGTCCTATAACAAGGCAAGAAGCTTGTGCAGTGTATAGTTTCTAGTTTTCGTTTGAATCAACGATGGCCAGCAACAAACACGACGGGCAGACAGAATAAAGTTCCGCATCCAATCCATACAGCTATAGCAATGATACACTGACACAAAAAACAGTATACCAATAAGTGCAGAGCAGCAATATCAGCAAAATATGTGCTCTCAAATGTTCGCGTAATGTGGAACAAAAGTTCAGCTGGACGTTAGGAGTGGAAAGCTCGCGCAGCTGCACGTGATTCCTTCGACCTTAGCTGAAACAAACATCTGTTCAAGATACCAATAGAACAGCTAATTAACATGAAATATGAGAAATTAGAATGCAATATAGATGACTGACTGGAGAATATCAATTAAAGAAATTGAAACTATTACTATAATAGCGACCTTCACTTCAACCTTTATTTTATTAAATTCTCCAGCGCGATGTCGAAATGTTTTATAACCCGTACATGAAAAACTCGCTTTAAAGGAGAAACTAAAGCTACCTCAAGTATTAAAATTTCATCACACATTACGAGTCATAAAATAGAAATTGTTGCACAAGGAGTTACGTGAGAACTGCGGGATCTGAGTTACTCAGACGTCTTTAGCTCAATAAAAGTATCGCCGAAGCATCCCGATTTCCTTAGAAATCACTGCCTGACAAAGGAACACTCAGGGTTTGTTATATGAAATCTTGAAAACGTAGTTTTGCTTGAATAATTCAATATTACGCTTCAAGATATATCAAATCTATAGAGATGCGCTGCAATAAACACGTCTCACTTTAATCAATGGAGCTTGAAAGGCATGAATGTTTCAGCTCTCGATTTGATTGCAAAGAGTACAAATTGAGCGAAAATTTTTCATTAAGGTATTCAAGCCAGTTGATTTTCAGGCTAATGACAGATGGAGACGCGGAAGAAAAGTATTTTGCACCCTCTTGGCTTGAAAGTTAGTTTTTTTAGAATTGGTCAATCACGAGGGATGGTATTAATCACTTAGCTAAGAATGAACGAAATCTGAGAGTTTGAACTAAAGCCAAACTGATGCCAACGAAAATGCAATTCTAAAACTCAAATCTAGAATAGAATGAACCAAAGTCCTGAGAAAAGCAGGTAAATCGAAAAAAGCCATCTACGGCATGGAGGGTGAAAACGGTTCCAGCGTGCTGCAACTGACATGTGCTGCGTTCTGCCCAAAAGTTCTCCAGGCTCGAGCGCTCGATTCTGACGAAGGAATCCCATCCCCTTCAAGTGATGAAGCCGCTAACAGGACTGCACCAGTGAAAGCTACTTAGTGTCGGCTGACATCGAAATTATAGAATAACATCATAGTTAATTTCAAACAAATTTTGATATTCAAAGTGTGTTTGGTATCGGTGGAACTTTTCATAAATTTCCTTTTGTGCTTCGCATTTTATTTTCTCAAGCCTTACAAGAAATCATGTGGCTGCAACTAAGAGCAATCAAATATTATTGGCACTCCTATTTTCTGAACTCAGCTGTGTTTTATTGCATTGAGATCCTGTATAACTTGTACTACCGAATTGTACATACAAATTTTACACAAAAAACTGTTCATCGTAACACTCGAGGTTATGCTCGTTTTCCTCCAACTCTCTGAAAAACAAATTTGAAAATGGTAGTGTAATGGTTTTCGAAATATTTTAGGTGAAACAACAGGACCTATTTTTTGGTAGTGTAGCAAAAAATTTGTGCTGAAGATCAGAAGTATTTAGGAAACCATATTCCAATACCATCTAGGAGCTTTTATAGTACTACGTGTCGTTTTAGATGGAATAAAGCATTGTGTTCTGCTGAGAGGTCAGCGCACATTCATCTCTCCGTGGAGAATATCTCCACGATTGTTTAACTGGTGCGAAGTATAGATGTACTCCTAAATTCTATATCAATTATTTAGAAGAAATTGCGTGAAAGATCTAATGGAAGGAAGCAGTAAACTGTTAAAGGGTTCTGAAACATTTCCAAACAAGCTAAGAGAAAGTACCTATCGTAGATTGCCGACTTTAAAATACTCTCCTACCGCAAAAGACTTCGCTTAGTTAGTGCTAGAAGGTGTTGTTAGATAGTATTAATGAATTATTTTTCGTTCATTTGTTTCAATTTCAAAAATCATTTGTCCAACAGCGTTTTCATCCTTGTGAACATATTCCCTTCAAGATATAGATTTACGAAACCAATCAAATAATTAAATAANAATAAAAAAAACTTTACATCTTCATAAATTTAATCCGTCCCTCAATGAAAAAACTAGTGATTTTTTTGCTCCAAAGCTATTCAGTAGAACTGTAGGTTAGAAGTTTGAAACACCCGCTCGATCGTTCATTTTGACCTTGCCTCTTGTGCTGTGCTCAATATTAGCTAGTCATCTAGAGATCAGAATTCCTATTGCACAAACTATTTGCTTCTAGTCATCTTGGATGATCTGTTAGTGACTGTGATCTGTGATCTGTTAGTGATCACAGATCACTAACTGTGATCTGTTAGTTTTGATCTGTGATCTGTTAGTGATCACAGATCTGTTAGTTTTTTTATACAGCCTGGTTCTGTTTTTGTTTTTGATTTACATTTCTTAGTATAGTGACTATACAAATTACTCTGTATTTTTCAGCCTGATGATGTTCGTACATCGAAACGTTGCTTTTTATAAATAGACAGTGATTGGTTTAAAATCAAATTTCTCAATTATTACATTCTGCCATGAGTGCAATATATTTCTGTGACTTAACGAAACCAATTTCTATCAGATTATGTCTGGTACTTTCATACTTTTCATGAACACTGACATCCATGTTTGTCCCATGTAAAGAATACGTATGAAATGTTCTACTAAGTGAGTTTCATAAAGGTGCTAAATGCAAGTGCGGCAGCAAAATCTATTATGAACACTAGGGGAAGAAGTGGTGAATGAAAAAAATCGTAGATGGTTTTCTCCTTTTTAAAGTGGTAAATTCTCTTTTTACAGGTGAGCCGAAGAACGATCTTTTAAGAACACTGTATTCAGATCATTTAAATGTTCTTGTGTCCGAGAATCCTACTGTTACAACCTGCTTCTGATTTTCATTGGTTCCGAGGACTACAGAACCATTTTAGTGGATTTAAAAGAGAAGAGATTGAAAAATAGTTGATTTTTTGTTTTGATTCTAAGCGAACATAATTTTCAAGCGAGGCATTCATAAGCTTGTTGAGAGGTAGAATAAAATCATTGAAAGCAATGGTGAATATTTAATAAATAAATATTCCCGTGGTCATTGGCTTATTCAGTTTCACCCAAGATCTTTAAAACGTACTTTACATTTGTATTAACTTGATACATTCATAGTTACAAACACACATACATACAAAGATGCCAAACGTAGAAACATATTTCCATACAATATTGATAAATGTACTTTAAAGGGAAGAAGCTTCTCAAATGGAACTTAAATCTTTTAGCACTAAGTCTTCTCGGATTTGAGGTACGATGAAGACGCCCTCTTAGAGCTTAGCAGCTCTGAGACTTGGGAATAGAGTACACAAGTGTTGGAAGGCAGCATCATTTTTGCCCATGCCCTTCACGAAATTCTTCATCAAACCAAGCTTGGTATGAAGAAAGGGAAGAATCCCCTTCTTCGTGTCCACCAGAGGATTCCCTTGGGCACTGTGTTCACCAGGAACGAAAGTGCTTCTAGACCAAGTCAATGAAAATGCAGGGGTATATTTCGTTGTGCACAAGCACAACCTTGAGACATCACAAGGAAGAGTATGAAAAGATGCTATTCTGAAGGGTTGTGTGGGAAACCAAGGAATGGTGAACAAGCCAGATACATTTGAGCCGTAACGCAACTTATTTTCCACGTCGAAAAAAGCAGCAAGGTCTGTTAGTGTCCTGAAACTGGTGATCCTAACATCTTCCTGAACGAGGTTTCACTGCTCATTCCAAGAAGCGATGAGCTCTGATTGCTGTTTTGACAGACACAAATCATGAGCGAGTGTATTTAGGTCTTCCTGTGTGATCCAGTGGGGCTCGTTGCCACTTGCCTCTGAATAAACAGAGGCGTTATCTTCAGACGAGATCGACTTAGCAAAATTTTCCCCCCGACGGCGTTTCTTCATCAGATGAGGGAAGATCCTTATTTACTGGCGTTTTTTGGGACAAGATCATCTGAATGTGGAACAAGTCTCATAGCAGAAGGAAAGTTGGGATATTTGATCATTTTTTAGAAGATTCATTGAAACCAGTTATATTTGTTAAATAAAAATAGCAATCATCTGCATGGCTTTGTGGCTCTCTCCAGACTATGAGGACAGCAAAGATAAAAGTCGCTTTCTTACTGTTAAACCATGCAATAAGTATAGTAGTCCATGATAGCAGGCATTGCCTCCTTTTTTTAGAGCCCAAGAATTGTCCTGATCTCGAATTTTAGAGTCAAAATAATAGAAGTAAGCATTTCTGATGAGGGAGGTAATTGTTCGCCGATGCTCAACTGCCGTGAAGTCCCCATACACGTAACAGAAAGAATCAGCCTTGTTAATGCATCATCGGTGTATTAACGGCCTGAAGCCAGTGGAGAGGTTTGCATCAACTTATTTGGCAAACAAAGTGAAAATTAATCACATGTGAGGCAACTTTAGTTACATGAATTGTTGTAAATTATATTATAAATACATGTCCGAAAGATTGTGCAATATGATTGTCGAACGACTCCAACCTCCCGTACTCACTGCCAGTAAGTTACTGGTGTTTCCAGTTGCTAAAATAAGAATTTCTGTGCTTGCCCCAATATCTCTGTAAACCAGTGGTATAGACTCGACAAATAACGAAGAAGATCTAAGAACCCTCGAAACCTGGTGTTTATTGACCCATGATTGGCGCTAAATTAAGACCTCTGAACAGACTCGTTGCAAAATGCTTGAGCTTGTAAACCAAAACAGATGCAAACAAAGTTAACCAATTTTGGTATATATATTCGGTGTGTTTTCAGTCTTTGTTTTCTAATCTCAGGAAACAATTTTTGCTATTTTCAATAACCGTAGATTTTGATTGTAGTTTTTACCAAACATGCACACCAACGCTCATACATCGAGACATACACACACACACACACCCATATTCACAGACACACACAGATATACACAAACAAAAACATACAGACACACCTACAAACCAACCAACACATGTACACAGCTACTAATACACATACCCACACCACTACCTACACAGCAACCTAACTTGATATCTACCTACACCCGCCACGCCTGCCTGCCTCGCCTGCCTCGCCTGCCTCGCCTGCCTCGCCTGCCTCGCCTGCCTCGCCTGCCTCGCCTGCCTCGCCTGCCTGCCTGCCTGCCTGCCTGCCTCCTGTCAGGCAACGCCTTTGGTAGTCGAATTCATTATTCAACACCTACCCTTTAAGACAGAAAGATCAGTTAAATTATTTTCTTTCAGTCAATTTGGCTGGTGGCATAAAGGAAAATGGATGAGTTACCCTCCACACAATGTGTCTACGCTAATGGTTCAAGCGTGCATCTACCTCAGTTAGTCCTTAAGATTTCATTTCCGTTATATTTCAATATCCTAACATTAGTCGGATTACCTAGCTAAGTAGCACGAATATTTTATTGGTGTTTACTGTATCATGCAATTGCTCTTGTTTGTACGCTCTGTTTTCACAAAATGAAATCGATCTTTATCTTCACTGAAATATCCCTTTATACTTAAGAGGCATTGTAATGAGATTCATCAATGAAGAACTAAGATCCTAATTTCTAAACTGTTTTTTCCTCCTATTGTGCAGGCTTTTGTCCAAAGGGACACGACGCCCAAAAAGGGGTAAAAGGGACCACCTAAGGAGGACAAACTATACTGTGTTGTATTGTCGCGAAGGATTTTGATACTTTTTCTGTAACTATTATAATTGCGCCTATAATTTGAAAAGTAGCTAAATTATACCAAACCGTACTTCAAACACTCTAGATTTTTTGCCAGGAGCTAGATCATGATTTTTAGGAGCTAGATGGAATCTCAATGCTCTAGATCTCGCGGAAAATCTACTAAATTGGCAACACTGCCAAGCGGCTGAGGCTGAGTTACGAACCTCAGGAAGGGCAGCTGCGCGGAAAAACCAGTGCCATGGAAAGGTGCATAGGTGCACAGAAGAGAACCCCTTTTCCTCTAACCCATACGTCCACCTGCATGATGAAATCGACACATAGATGCCTACGTGTTTAGATGCTAATGTGGCTAGATGTCTACTTGTCGAGTTGCATGCGTGCCAGCATGCCTATTTACGTGCCTATATTCCAACATGCTTTTATTCCAACATCCATGTATCCATGCATCCAAGCCTCATGCATACATGCTTCCAAGCATACGTGTATCCATGCGTCTGTGTTTCCACGCACACATGCATCTGTGCATCCATGCATACATAAATAATTATTTAATTTCTAGTGCACATACATATACAAAGATGTGTGATGTACTTTGCTCGCTGAGTAATCTCAAAAGGTAATTTAATTTTCTGTTCGTTTTCTTGATATTATGTAATTTTTTTTCTGAAAATACGGCATCGAGTATTGTCAAAATCAAACAGTTATTATTTTCCTCAAAACATCTCAAAATATTAGTAGCTAGGTCTGTCGAAGGGATTATTATTCAATGAGAAAAAATGTATTAAACTGAATGTGACGATGTTAAAAATGTTGGCAATTATGAATTGCAAGAGTTTTCCGTATTAATGCTGCACATCGGTATTCAGTCATTCCGCGGAAATTATGTCGTTCACAAACATCTCTTCTCAAAGTGAATAGGTTAAAACTTACTTGTTGGACATTTGTGAGATTTTACATTATGAAACTAAGATCACAAACTGGGATTTATTGAAGCCACGTACGTACTCAGCAACCAGCCTAAATTCATCCTAATTCCTCAGAAAATACAATTTTTATGCACATGAGCAGTCACGATAAATGAACTAAAGAGACTCTTCTTTTGGTTCAAATCAGATTGAAGACAAGGCCATAGCTCTAGCTTAAATGTTGCAGAGCAAGCCAGAGGATTACTGGATATTTGGTGAGGTGATGCCGATGTAGATGCTTATGGAATTGAAAATTAAAAATCGATAGCTGAAAAGATTGCGCCAGTTCACAAGATTGCTTCTGATGGGAATTTAAGCGTTACTTCAAGATGAGATTGTTGGCTCTAAGCTTGATGATTCGAATTGATCAGGTAATTCACAGTATACGAGAAATAATAATTTTCGCTGCCTGACAGGGCGAAGGACTGATATCTTCTTGAAATTATGATTGCGCTCTCTGACGTCTTCACTAGGCTAAGCGGTAGCATGCAAGCTGTTAATAAGAGGTAACCACCTTTGGTTTTAACGCAAACGTTTTATCGGTGTAACATGGAAAGATTGAAATCATCTTAACATACACCTAATTATGCCTGAATGAATTAATAACCTAGGAACAAAATCCTACAGTGAAATTCGCCAGAACACACCAATTTCAAATACGTTAAAAAGAGGAAAGTGAAGTTATGAGACCTCTTGTAACTCAGCCTTTGGAATCCAAAGTAATTTGGTAAGAGCTTTAGTGAGGTCGAACTAAAATGTGTGTAGACGAAGATGTTGGGTGTTCAGGACAAAATCTTGAGGGGGCTTACAGAGTTGTCTGAGCATTGTTCTCTGAGCAAAATTCCAGAAGGTCGGAAGAATAGTCCAAATGACCTGTAGAAAGCTTGAGACGAGTTGTATTTTCAATTTAAGACGATGCAATTCTCTATGATTGGTTGAAGAAATCAAGCAGGCTTGCCGTAATGCTTCTTAATATAATTAGTTCTTTAGCCCCGAGGTATTCCATAAGAAGACGAGTTGCGCAAAAACAATTACACATACGCACACTTATATTTATCAATACATATGTACTTGCGTACATTACATATATCCATGCGCTCATACACATATAAATCCACACATGCACAAATATTTACATACAAAGATAAATACCCGTGCGCGCATGAATTAATCCCTACAGATTTACAAAATTACTCACACCTAGAAAAACACATACGTACTTACACGCTTACCTACTAGTTAAAATACATTACTCACTACCATACTTGCAAACTTTCTACCTTACATACTTACACACGAACAACCATACCTACACACACATACCTACATTTGAACACACATACTTCCAAGCAAGCACTCGTGCTTTAAGATGGTATGCGGGCGTTCACGCAAACGCATAGTAGAATAACGAGACACTTAACGGAACAGATGCTTTTAACCTGAAAGAAAGTGTAATGAATTTTTAGTATTTCGTTAACGCTAAAAAATTATTTTCATCTGGAAGAGTCACGCCATCCATCAGAATTGATGTAAAACTATTTATGAGTTAATGCGTCTGATTCTTAAGAAGGAAAGCAAGGCGAAAATCGCTGTGCATATAGTCATTTTATTAACAAAATTAGCTAAGTCTAAATGAATAAAATTGAACGTTTCGAACTGATCAGTTCATCATCAGCAAAAGATCTGCGATAAAACAAAACAAATGTGAGTAAATTAAAACAACAGAATACATAGAAAACAACATCATACACAAATAGTCGTATACATGAAACTCTACAAATAAAATATAACAAAACAAAAAAATGCGAACCAATGATTACGTGTTCGCGACAAGGAGCGGAAAGGCACTTTGGGTGTCATTTAAAGAGCTTAAAAATGTATAGAGACTCGAGGCTACGTTAATCAATCATGTGTGGGGTACTTGAAAGTATTTCATAATGGTTCACGGAAACAGAGACATTGCAGTTCTCATCGCAGTGGAGGGGAACCAAGAGGACGGCCGGTTCTATACTGCTGCGCCGAGCGTGCTCGGCTACTCTGGACATTATACTACGGGTAGAACCTACGTATTGTGATTAACAACGTGAGCAACTAAAATGGTAAACCAGAGACGAGCACATAGCAGAAGGCAGTTTATCTTTACAGCGGAAAAGGGAGCCGATTGTAAAATTATTGACAAAAACAGAATGGACTCTGAGTTGTGGAAAAAATTCATTGATTTGAAAGTGAATCTCCTGGTTTAACTTTAACCGACTGGTGACCGAAGTAAGGAAGCTTGAGAAAAAACTTTTGTTATTACGTGATTGAAGTGCTGGACGGTGTCATAAATTTTTGACAAAATTTCACCAATTTATCGATCTACAGTAAATGACGGAAAACCATTCTTAAGAAAAACTGTTGCAAAAAATTGAATTCCCGATGCAAATATTAAAAGTTAGACGAATTAACCTTAAACGCTCTATAGATGAGGGTTCGAATGCCCCAGAGTTTGAAAGGGTTCTCACAAAAACTAAAATTACTAGTACCTGAAGCCGAAAAGTTTCTTTCACTTAAACGAAACATTGGAAAGAATAATCAACTCTACTGACATTGACGCCCAGAAACGGTAAACGGTGGTTCGTTTCATACTCCCTCGTAAACCTGAAATTTAGACAACGAGAATTCAAATAATTAAGAAAAAGATCCTCGTGAAATCTACCTTTGAAGTATACAAACTTGTCGTAAACATTTCTTTTGTCGTCTTCTTGGTTCCCCTCCGGCTTCCAGTGTCCTCTGTTGGATCCCACTCTGAAAACTACGACGTCCCTGTTTCTGTGAACCATTTAAAAATACTTTCAAGTACCCCACACGATTTATTTACGTATCCTCGAGTCTCTATACATTTTAAAGCTCAGATCTCCTCTAAATGACACCTAAAGTGCTCCTCTTCTCATCGCGAACACGTAATCACAAGTTCGCATTTTTTTTTTTGTATTATTTTTTTTTTAATAGTTTTAATCAACGACTATTTATGTATGCTGTAGTTTTCGTTTGTATTTCGTATTTTTTATTTGCTCATATTTGCTTGTTTTATCGCAGATCTTTTGCTGATGATGAACCGATGAGTTCGAAACGTTCAATTTGAATCATTTACATATGACTAATTTTGATAATAAAATGACTATACGTAGAGCGATTTTAGCCTTGCTCATCATTTTAAGAATTGATGTAGCTACATAAGGTCAGCAAACGTTCGCGTAAACAAGCGGTAATTCTTTCGCCCACAATCGCAAAGCAGAGACTGAGAACAAACAATTGTATCCCTCGCATTAATCACACTTTCATATTTCAAGATGAGAAAGCCAGTATTACAGCATGTCTCCATAGTAATGGCTGTGTTGCAGTGAATCATCCAATGCCACACTTGCCACCAAACTACGTCGGCCAACCAGCTGTTCATGACGTTGACCGAAGGTGCCTCGTACGGCGGCGTTCTTGTTCTTGGTTTGAGGGTTACTGGAGCTTCGAAGGTTGGTCCATGTAGCTCCACGTCAAAAGGGAGGTTTCTTTCTTGCTCTGGGCGCTGTCTGGGATACGGAATGTGGATACGGCGGCGTTCAAGAGCCGTTTGCGTGGCCTCTCCTCCTTACATGCGGCTGCGTCCGGCAAACGGCGCTTACCTGCTCTGTGCCGGAGAGGCGACAATGAAAACCTGCGTTGTCGCGAACGCTTCTGCGCTCATTGGTGTCGATGCTGGCGTGTACTTTTATTTGGGTTACTAAGAAGTTTTAGTTAGATGTGAGTAGGTGCTAATTTGGAAGACGAAAACGATATTTAAATACAGAAAATTTCGTTGATTTTGATTTGTTTCTTCCTTTAGCTTAAACTTTCATTATACACTTATTAGTTATACGTCATCCCTTTTTTTAAGATGAGGCTGCAGTGTTATCACGTTGAAAGTTGTAATTCATTTGTTTTACTTTTTACACATTCAACCCTTCCCAATATTGTCATTAGGAATCATCACAAACACCGACATGCACTCCCACGCTTCCGCCATCATTAGATGAGCTCTAAGTCAATGGAAGAATGACAGTTACTCTATGACGAGCACGATCTTCGCTGTTTAAATCACTCGATTCCTGATGATTTCATTGTCGTAAGCGATGACCGACACTGAAACATCACAATTTATTTTTCATTTTTGTGTAGTTTGTAGTTAAAACAGATAGTTCTCCTACGCAAGTTACAAAACTTTTGTAATTGCCAACACAAGCAAGCTCACCATTTTTTCTTTAATTTGCAGAATTGAGCGGCCTCTCATGGGAAGCAAAGTCCATATTTCAGTAAATTCAGAAAAAAATTTAGCTTTCACATGATGAGGAACAAATATTAAAACGAGCTGCACAAGTGTGACCGCTGCTTTACTGTGTCGTGTAACTGCGCGTCTTGTCGTTGAGCTGCAAAGAGGCGCTTGTTCTTTTGTTGTTTACACGAGCTCCAGAGCAACACGGCTGCTGTCCTGGCAAGCTTGTTTTTGGTCAAACACTCGTCTTCGATCGATGAGTAGAACTGCTGGAGGCCCAGCGAGAGCAAACGAGAGGGAAAGAGAATAGTTCAAAACCACAGGATGAGAATGGTACTTACAAAGCATGAATGTGTGAATGAAAACACTTTGTAAAAAGCATTATAGTGACCTATAAACAGGTAAGCTGCAGTACTGGACGTGTAAAGCTCAAAGTTGGTAGGAATCGTGACGAACTTCAAACTGCTACACAGTGAAAAACGCTCATGTATGGGAAAAATTGCCTGGAATCGCAGGTGATTGACATTGCTTCTGGCTAGCGGGATACCAGGCACAAACCTCCTTATTCTTCAGATGCTGGCGATAGTTAAATTGATGTAAAGGTTCTAAATAACGGAGAGAATTAAACGACACAATAAATGGAGCTTTGGCAACAAAAACGCTTCAAAATTTGTATGGAAACAATAGACACATAACAAGTACGCAGAAGTAAAATCAGAAAGATATGTAAGCAGAAATAAAAATCTTTCGTCCTCAGTGCAGAAACCGAGAAAAACATGTTTAGTGAAACGTAAAGAGCGAGTTGGAGACGGCGTAGCTGTGTGGTAAAAGGGAGGCGGGAGAAGGAGGCACGATTTAAGAATATCGGTCGAAGAATAATGCGGCGGGGCGGGAGAGAGGGACAGAGGGACGCTCCGAATGGCTGTCGGCCTCACTCGGCCGAGCAGCGGTCGGGGTGCGGGATGCGGGGCTGTTCATGAGACGGGGAGTGTGGGGACCGCCGATGGAGGTGCGCTGAGGGGCAGGGAGCGGCGCCCCGCGGGAGGGTCGCGGATGAGGGCGCATTAAAGCGGATGAGGCTGTTAGAGAGAGTGGAATTACGGTGGAGAGAGGGAAAAGGAGAGTCACAGTAGCAGTTTGGTTAAAGTGGCACCATTGCGAGGACTTTCGGACAATTGTTACAGTTTATAGAACACCCTGAGCCCCAGTTAACATTTGTGTGACTAAACCAAGATATTGAAGCACGGTCTGCTTCGGTTTCAATTGAAATCCTTACTGAACACTCTCACAAGGCAAGACTTGAGATCTTGAAACAGATAAAACAAAAAATGAAAGTTTTAATACCTCGTTGCTGCTATTACCGGTAGTTTGAGGTATCGTTACAGTCTTATTTCATTATATCTGTAGGAAATTCAAGGAATTGTTATCTTAAGCAAATCGTCAGCCAACATTTTGTAAATAGTGTGTTTTCCACATGAATGTCATTTTGATTGAATTTTACGAACCAAAGACAGCAGAATGTATTTCTTTCAGATAATCTTGTGGACTATGAACCTGTTTGAAAAACGAGCATAATTTCGAAGATTTTTGAGTCAAACGCTTATTAATCGCCTGAACGTAACTCCTGATCAGGTATTGGCCTGAAGGGGCGTGATTCAGATATTATGAACTGAACATTTCCAGGAATTCAAACAACCGTCGCACTTCCATGCAAGCAAACGAAACCTCAATTTGCGTTATTCCTCAGCTTCATCAGAGCAAACGATGCCCTGCTCGCCGTGATGGAAAGCAAACTCACAAGCTTGCCTACTGTTGGTCACGCAATTCGGTAGATATTTCACGAAAACTAAGGTACGGCTCTATATTTAAACATTGTTCCACAAGTGTTTTCTGACACAATTCACATTCGAATCCATCGACGATTTATGGAACTGTGAGGCACGCATCCGGCTGATGCAAGCCGTCGTCGGATGATCACCCGGAGCGTTAACGTATGCAGACGGTAAGCAGAGAAAATCAATACTCTTACATTAGAATTTAGAGGTACAGTCAGTGGTAGAATACAGAGGTAGAATTTATAGGTGCAATGCAGAAAATTGTGTAGGGATGAATTTGCATGATGGAAATGAAGCATAAAGTCGAGTGAGTTGTGACCTATGATGAAAGAACAGTTTAGTTATGGATGTTCCGACACAACAATAATAAATGACACGTAAATTTGGCCCGTACGGGTGTATTGAAGAATGAAACTCTACTAATTGGTCATTCACTCCTGATCGAAAAATAAAACATTGCAGTGTAATTCCCTTAACATGTATGATCGAAGTGCGTTGGGAAATTTATTTCCTTTGGACACTATTTCGTAATCCAAGCACCATTCGTGTATCCGTGATATTTATCGCTTAGACATCTATATTTGAGTACTGTGCGGTAAATGTACCTACTACCGTCGAAGAAAAAGATCAGTTCTTCGTATTTATATCATTGAAAAGTAAAGCGAACGAAAAATTGAGTAGAGACATCTCAAAAACTCCTAACGTAAACTTGAGACTAGGAACATATCCAATTAGGCTTCGACGCTTCTTCGAATATAAATTTCCTTTTTGGAGTAACTCAAGGTTATAAGTCATGAACATGCCTAGGCTTTCAACATTTTTCAAGATGTATTCATTAAATTTGTTTTTCCTTTATGAATGAATGACCAATATTAAATTGCTACACTAAAGAAATATCTCGAGAGTGATGTGTTTGACTGTAAGGGGCAACGATTGCTCAATATAATAATAGCTCATGGACAAAATAACACGCTTCCATCTCTGATCTCATTTCTGAGGAGAATGTGGACGCACATCATGGCAGGAATCGCTATAAGGATGTTGAATTTCCTGATATATCCCGTAGCAAAGACACTTAGCTAGCTTTGGCTAACGTCATGTACTTGAAAGCTCTAGTTTTTTGCTCGATGATCGTAACAGCTGTGCATTTGTTTCGAATGGGTGCTTCTGAACACCAGAGAACTATCTTCCAAGGAAACGCTAACTTTCAACTCAGAAGTTTCTACTATTAGTGAATGCATTTTACCCAAGGTCTCACAAAATTTGAACTGATGAATATTGAGAGTTTTAAGCGCAAACTGACAACTGATAATCACATATGAAATATCCGACTAAGAGCACCTACGACTTTCAAACTCGTTAGTCAAAAAACCTTTTTCTTACTGTCGTTCAGCCTTTAAATCACGTGATAGGCAATGTGATATTCCTGGTCTCTCTCCAGTGAATAAATTGAAGGTTGAGTGCCATTGCCGTAAAAGATCATGACCTCTGTCTTGCATGTCAACATTCTCTCGGATATTGAAGCAATTATTTCGACGCTATAACTGTTGGCCAACTCTGTTTCTCCTGATGTTCTGCAGGTGAATGCTTTCTGCCAGGCTCATGTCATATTCTTTTTTTCTAGGATGGTCAACTAAACGTTGTAAACGGAGACATTCCTTACTTTGCGTCATTCTTGAGGATTTTCAGTGTAGCATCCAAACTATTTTAGTCCTTCAATAACTCTATGTCTTCCCATATTCTCCCTAATGGTTAAAAATAATTGAAACACTGGAAAAACCACTGCGTTCCGGATTGCACGTGAAGGTTTATCGGCATTCGTAAATAATTAGTGAATTCAAATGTATTTATTTTACATTAATAACCAGGTCCCTACGCGAAAATAACATTGCGGCAACATTTTTTCAATCATAACAAAATAAGCTAGAAATTGCGAATGCAAAAACCTCTTGTCGTTGTTTGTATTTTCCATCATATACCTGTGCCCCAAAGTGAAGGGAGAAAAATAGAGTATTTGCCTCAAATACGTGATCGAAAAAATGAGATACCAAAACGTAAAAGTAGCTCAGGAAATCAAAAGAATCTTAGATAGAGTGACATTCTTGGCAAATGTTTTTCTGCCTATTTTCTCACGCTGTCGCCAAAAACATGATTTGAGCTCTCTTTTACTTATGAAAGTACAAAAATTCTCCGCTGTCTTCTGACATAGCATGACATCTCAATTGTCATATCAAATAGAATATTGAACGGGTATTTGACTCTTCCTCTCTTGAAACAATTCAACAACATCTGCAAGACTGTTGCTGTAGAATAAAAGAGGATCAGAACCTAACTTAAAATATTCGTTATTTATAAATTTTCTTGTGTTTGAATTATAGATAACTCTAAATAAATGAAAAACAAAAAGAACGTCAAAAATGCATCTATATTTCAACAAAAGGATGCAGCTCAAATCGTGAATCATCTTCTCATTTTCATTCGACAAACGATGTGAATTATATGCAAGGTTTCAACGCTATTTTTTGTTTTCATCCATTTTTCACCACGAGAACGTAGCTGCAATGACAAGGAAATTTGATGGTTCTTTATATTTTATCTTGAGGTATGTCACAAAATATCTTTTATTTACTCTCACATTGTGAATATTCGTAATTGAAAACTAAAAAACTACCTGTGAGAATAATGAATTTATAGATGATATTTTCTGTGCTTGCTATCGATAGTGTAGCTACTTAAAATCTTTAACTAATGCGAGTGCTCAGACACTCGCTTAGCCCAAAACAATGTAGTATGAAAGCAAATTAAAATGAAATTTCACATGCATCGCAAGTGAAAAGTGCTTTGAACTACAACGGGAAAGCTCAGATTCTTTACTGATGCATTATTTTGTTTTAAAATTTTTCTCTTCCCATTTTGTTTAGAGACCATATAACCCTTTGATCTTAGCCTTAGGCCAAGAAGCGATATTTTTTGTTTAGAGTTTTTAATTCTATACGCATAAAATTCTTCTTCATTGCAAATCTCTCTCCGTAATTAACTTAGCTTTCAGAGATATCTGGGCACTGGAAAAATTATTTTAAAATTGGACTTAGTGAAACGAGTTTCCCAAGGTCTGGGATCTAGTGTTTTTTTCCTTTATTTTAGAAAGTCTTGAGGAAAATATATAGATGAGAGTTCCATGATTTTCTAGAAGCCTTCCACTGAATCCATGGAAAACATTGATTTGTGTTCTTACTGAAAGAGGATAAGACAAAATAGCCTTCCTAACCACCACGTTTTGTGTGAATACGGTACATCTGACAATTTGTGTTAGAATAATTAAGAATATCATGTAGCTTTTCTATAACTTAAAGAGCTATCCTCGTCGATGAAATCATCGTAACTTTCCTGCCTTCATTAATGTTTGGAAAACGCTGAAGTTTGTAGATACAGAGAAAGTTGAAGAAATATAAGAGGAAGAAGGAAAATTATGGAGTGCAGTTTATGTAATTTTGAAGTTTTACGAAGTAATTGAGGATATACTGTATTTTACATCTGCAATGTTGACCTATGTTGTAAAATTGTGCTGGATGTTTTCAATAGTAATGAACGTAAAAATTGTCAGAAGAATAATTTTACTACTTGTCTGTTAATGCAACGCCCACTGGTTAAACGAATAAATTGAGGTCAAGTAATACGTAGCGACCCAGCACCAAGTCTGCATCACTTGCCAGCTCCGCAAATGCTAACACTACCGTCGTAAGAGCGCAGCTGTCGTCGACGTTGGTTCTATATTGACCTGACAACGATGTGTGTATTTTTGGGGAAAAAATCCTCGTGGTTGGAAATTCTTCACGTAAGAATTCAAGGTTTTTGGGCCAACATATCGCACGTAAATCTGCCGAACCCGTCTAGAATTGGTTACTAAGCCAGTTGTACCTCAACGACGATATTTGTTTGAAAATCACGTCGGATTTTAAAAATCTTCTACATTGACTTA
>JACJUY010009269.1:21772-33962 GCA_014220935.1 Platorchestia sp. MABIK | reverse complement strand
GAGGGAGAAGATGGCTGAGAAGCGTTAAGAGATAGCTGAGAAAATGCGTGAGATTGCTGAGGAGAAGCCCGTAGAGATGGCTGAAAAGAAGCGAGAGGAGTCAGAGGTGAGAGATGATAAGGTTAAGAAATTTAAAAAAAATACCGTTGGAATTCAAAAGTTCGTAGCGTGTTTCTTCGGGACCCAATTTTCATGCCAAATGCCTTACGAGGAACATAATACAATTGTTCTCTGAGTGTTTTAAGGTAGTTTCGTAAGGCAGTTTTTTGCTCACAATAGCGAAACGCCTCTAACACAAGTCTTATAGCCGTGTTGCCTGTGTATTATGTACTCGGTCGGATTTTAAGCTGTCATAACACTAACATTTCTTCGATTAGGTACTCAAATTTAAATTTGATAGCAGTGCCACTATTCAAGAACGATTTGGATATTTAGATCCGGTTTTCAATAAACTTACATGTTAAAGTACATGAGAAATTAACTTTGATTTCTCGCTCTAAGAATTCAATTACAATGCAATGTTATAAATCTAAAAAGGTTTTTTCTCCGGATGAATTAATTTTTCAGCTAGTCGCATGAAAAGTTGTTCAAAACAAGCGAATTTCAGATAAATTTGATTGAGCTTCGTTATGTTCATTATTTGTAGCTACCGAACAGTAGCTATGAATATAGCTAGATAAAGTAATTATGCTGATATAGTGATTCTCGAAACAAAAATTTTGTATGACACATTCTTTTACGGTGATATCGTAGTTCAAGCTCTACTTGGTTATATTAGGGTTGAATTTATCGTTCGAAATATCACTATAGTAAGTTATTCATTTTACATACTAGAATGAATGAAATTTAATACTATTTTAACTGAATTAAAAAGCAAAATTTTCACTGGAAACATAGGTACCATTGGTTGATCAGTGTACAGCGAGACGTCATGAGGAGTGGCGTGTCGTGTTTCATTCCCATAACTAATTATTGACCTTACAAATGAATACACATTCACTCAATCTTATTGCAACAACGTATTCCAAAAAAGGAATGAAATTTATTTTTAGAGTGAGGAAATGATTATCTATGGTCCATTTTTCCTAACTACCTCGGCAAGAGGCACACTAATTAAATGCTATTCAGCACTTTAGACTAACAAAATGACATCAGGACTTTATCTGAAGAAAATTATTTTAAACATGAAAATAATTTCATTCTCGCCTACGATTAATAGTGTAGCACTAAAGGTTCTGGAAGCTGTTTGCTTCGCATATCAGTTTTGCCAGTTATTTTTAAGAAGCTTTACACACAAACACGGTGGGTAAGCATTTTCCTGCTCTGCCTATCTCCACTAGTGGTTTTGTTCAGAGTAGGAAGGGTGCTCAGTTCATTGACTGGGGCGCTCTACACCAAAATTAATTAGTCCCATTGATAGATGGGCGATTTTATGATAGTATTCAATACTGACATTGGAAATCATGAAAAAAACCGTGCCTTCCTCTGAATTTCACTGACTGTTTTATTTGTGATTAAACTAAAATATTCAACTCAATTTGAATTCAATTTTGTACTCAATGTTGACGAGGACAATCGTTGAACAGATTGTGCAACAATTTGAAATTAAGTATTTATAATCTAGTTTGTGACACGCAGCAGGTTAACCACATATTGCAAATCCTTCCAGTGACCACCGGAGGGGCACGCCGCAGTTGTTAACAAGTTAATCCGCATTTAATTCGATCTGCATTGCTAATTTTTTGGCTGCGTTTTCGATTTCCTATCAATATCGCTTTAAAATGTCAATCAGATGAGACCGAGTATCTATTTAATCTTGCACTTAATTGATTTTTCATAATGCGGTAGCTGCTGCAAAATCTGATGAAGAAGCCGGTGAGTGAATAATTTTGTTTTAACACATCGTCGTTTTCTGAATTATTTAAAATTACTTTGGATAATGCTTGGAAAAATTTTCATTCAGTACGTTTAAAATGATGTTCACGACAATGTGGTACATTGTAGCAATGATCATTCCGAATGTTGCGAGATTCGACTAGGAGTTCGAACACTTAATAGCAACCCAATGGTTTGTTATAACAATATTATGTAGTCTGTTATTAAGGAAATTATTCACATTTCTTGCTTCATTTATAAATAAAACTTATTCCAGGTCCATGAAATAGGTAGAACACATATTTTACGTGTGTATACATATTGAAACTAACTAGAATCCTTTTTTCCAGAATCACGAGTTTACCCCCTCTGCTTGGGAGTCTGCTACGGCTCCTACGGAGAGGTGAGCTGTAGTGTTCTTTACGGGATCAAATAGTAAATGGAATAGCAAACACCATGTTTTTTGTTCTAATTATAGCGAGTTCAAATTTTAATCCTGAATGCAAACGATAATTAAAAAGAGTTGTTCAATTAGTGTTCTCGCCATGAATCATAGAATTAGATGCATTTAGTATTCGTGCATAAACAAATTTGATGTTTAAATTTATTGCGATGATTATCCGTCATGAGCTTACCTTCACACTTATATAACAATACACCGACACATCACATTGCGACCATTCCATCTTTTTAATATACGAACTTACTAACTCATTCACTAACCAGAGTTCCAACCTTCTGACCGAGAATACATGAAATTGTGAACTCTCTAATGTCTGCAAAACTGACTTCTAACAAAATTTTAACAAAGTTATCTACAGGAGAACAAGATTCTAAAATGCATTCATCATACCTACATCAATCCATCATTTTTCAGATTGGCTGCTACTATGACCAGTGCTTCTATTACTATGACATAATCTTCTACGACTACTACGGCGGCTGCGTGTGCTGCAGCGACTACTATGCTCCCCAATCGTGCTACTATTAGTGACCTGTCGATCAAATATTGTAATAGCTTCTGTTGATGTGAATATTCATGTGGCATCTAACAGTGCACTATGCATGACATCTCACAAGTGGGAAGCAGATAAGATTTGAAAGATGATTCTGCACAGTGATTGTTTTTACCTGCATTTTCTTTTAATAGCTTTTACTACAGACTATGCTGCCTTCGAACCAAGGATGATAATTCATTTGGAAACCTTCCATGACATTTAGTCTTAATTTAAATTTCGATCGCTGCAGGAATGACATTAAAACATTAGTTGTTCATACAGGTATCGTTAATGCGTTTTCAAAATGTAAAGATGCGTCAAACGTCATAAAAATAAGTAGCACTCTTGAGGCAGAATTTAGATAATTCTTTTCTGTAGAATAATAGCTAACAAGAATGATGTTACAAATTGAGCCTCCACTAATTCCTAAGACTTGTCATGCTCCAAATGCCAAAGGCTCATTTTCTTGATGTCATTATGAGTCCTATTCAAATTGGAACAATAACGAAGAATAATTTTTTTCGCGCACGCTTTGTAACAACTAGCTGAGAAATATAAAATAACCATTGCAATAATATTTTCATTCATTACATTAAACAATATACCAAGAGTTGATTCCGTTCGCTCACGCTTCACTTGGGCTTCTTAGGATAAGTTTCAACTGCGAGTCCAGAGGGTGGAAAAATCAAATACCCGAGTTTTGTGGTGGTGATGGTACGTGGTGGTGATGGTATGACGTATGTGGTCACCACCATCTTCCTGATGCAATTTTTAAGAAGTGAGCACACAAACGGCGTTGTATACTGATTTGCATAAAATATCAAATGATTCTCTAAGTATTGTTTTACTTTTCCTAATAGTCTTTCAAAACGCGTACGTTTGATTTGTCCCACTCAACACTTAGCATCGTAAGTCAAAGTCTTGTCTCGAATTAATCCCAAATATTCATACCAGTGGAAATCGATGATCACCTCAAACTTAATTCATCAGTACACACTGTTTTATGATAACAGAATACGTATAACAGAACTGATACGTATAACAGAACTGTTTAGATGAAGAAAAGTGGACTAAATTCAGCTCTCCGAAAACTATACACCATTGAGTACACTCAGCGAGTCCAAGAGGCCAAAGAGCATTTTCAAGAGAAACTAAGGCATATGGGGTTGCGTAGCAGACGAATAGAAAGCATGATATACTTTGTTCGGACGGAGCGAAATGCTACAGGTGTTAAGCAGGCTTACACTGTAGAATGATATTCCACTGGGGACAACGAAAGCAGTGTCTTCGCTTGGGGCTTTTCTAGCTCTGCTTTGCATGGGCTTCTACGTTCACAATGAATCGGCATTGATGTAAAAAGCGTGTTTTTATTCCAATCAAGCCTGATACAATTATCGATGTACATTTTCTTTCTAAATGTCTTATGAGGTACACGAGGATGCAATGAAGGTTTACTCCGGTCAGTCCGATATTGATTACCGACACCTGGGTAGAATAGGGAATTATAGCGAGTTCTCCTCTCCCTAACGGGACAAACACCGGACTGGCTTTGCTAAGATTCGAAATTACAACCCTTCTCATGAGAAGTGCGCGCTCTTAACCATTAGAAGACATGCTGCAGACAATAATGTAACGAGAGGATCTTGGGTCGGGAACTTAATTGTTCTTTATGAAAGAGGTAAAAAATTCACAAGCCAGGCTCACGAATGTACTGTTCTGAATATTTCATTTGAATTGCCGTCAACATGGTTTGAAAAAAGCACAAACAACAGATTTAATATATGGAATATAATGAGGAAATATGCCGTAAATCACGTAATGAAACTTTCTGAAATTTCAACTCCTTCGTTGCCGTGCAACAATGAACGTTCAGGGAATTATGAATGAAAACTAATGATTTGGAACATGTTCGTGATAAAAATAAAAAGTTCAAAACACCATAGTGGACGATCCAAGCACAACGGTTCCAGAATGGGAAGAATAACCATTTACTAAAAGCAATGTCCTCAGTGTTTTAAAAAGTTCTTGCTAAGAGGCAATGAAACCATTGGTTCCTGAGAAAGGCAGTGATTTTGGTACATGATGAAAAATTCTTAATAATTTCTGTCAAACGTTGAACAAAAACTCTCTACTGCTATCTTTTTAAAATTGACGCGAATGATAATGACGTAATTGAAAAATGCTGAACCAAATCAAACGGTATTTCAAGCCTTAGTTTATCGTACAGACAAATTCACTACATCAAAGACATATTGGTTGCATCTATTTCAAGCCATAAATGATTTAGTTTTGAATTTGAAAGGTATCGAGGTTCATGATGTATATGTTTATTTGTATGAATACGCAACACTTTCCACGATAAAAATTGAAATGCCGGAAGATGTAGTTTATGCTTTTAAAAGTGGACCTAAAACTTATGAGCGCCTTTTCATGTTGCTTTGGTAATATAAAAACTTAGGAATTGCTTTGCAATAAAAGCCCGTATTTTTGTGTATTGGTTGATATTTCAAGAAAATGAAAGTCAAGAATTTACTGGAAAAAATAAGAGGACTTTTTTTATCATATGAAATTTGTAAGATATGAAAAATATGTCATAAATAATGTGAGGTTCAATGGAAAAGTTTGAAAAAACATATTATTGATAAAATTGTTGTTTAAGAGGGTAGTCACTGGACCGACTCCATCCAGTTTTTATTGGGTTTTCTAAGTGACCGAACTGTAGAGGAGAAAAAACTTTAGTTTTTCAAGAAATAAGCTATTTCTCACTGCGGGTTGTCCCACACTAGAACGTGAAAGTGCCTCAATTACTTCTCGTCAAATAAGGGACGAGCTTCTTTCAGCCTCGTCATAAGTCGCGCTGTCGTTACTGAGTCAGATCAAATGGAAAGCAATCATCACTTAGTAGTACATAATATTTCTCCGTAGGGTAGTCTCTAGTCAATTAAAATTTAAACTCTTCGTTGTCTAACCATTATTTTACCTTAATAGCCCAAACATAACCCAATTGCAGACCCATTGAGAAAAGCGAACTGTAACGTGCGATTGTGATACGAAAGTGTGCCCTTGTTTCTGAAGTTTTATTAATGTGATAACATTAGTGACATATGATTCATTTCAATTAAATGAGCCCAATTACGTCGTCCTCGAAATATATCATCCTCAAAAGCACTAGGCTCCTTTACACCAGTTAAAAATTTATCAGTACCATCTGCATCGACCGAAACATTTCAATCACAGTTATTTAAACTTCATTTCTTCCAATCCGAGTTATATTTGCCTCGAAATTTTATTTTCAAGTGTTCATATCTGTTTTCGGAAGAATGAGTTCTGTGAATTTAATTTATATTCAAGTTAAGAAACAAGAAAAGGTTTTGATTTGAATATTGCCTCTCACTAATTCATTGACATTTGAAACGATCGAAAAAAAAATGTGAAAGAAATATCTGAATATTACGAAGAATTCCTCTAACAGAACTTCAGCGAGGATTCTGAATTACGGTGAGCGATATCCATTGGAGGACGAACGTCCGTTTTCAAGGTTCACTGTGAGCATCTGTCACCATTCACTGCGAGCCATCACTGCGCACATTCTAGACCTGGAATAGTATTTGTTTTCATGTGGTGAAATATAACCCCAGAAATACCTTTTTTCTTAAATTGATCGTCCTGTGCTTAAAGCCATCACTTGGTTTTACCTTCAATGGACAATCATCGACCGAAGATAGTTATACAAATTTTAATTCATGAAAGAGTAGCAAAGTTTCCTGTAGAATTCATTTACGAAATGCATGTTGGAAAATAAAAATCTTCCTCATCGTTACTGGAATATTTGTTGAACAGAACATACCGAGCATGTAGATGAAAATTCGTAAACTTGACTTCAAAGGATTCGTGCTCTGCTCGGATAACAAGATAATTACAATCACAATAATCCAACCCCAGAAAAATGCAGCGGTTGAATTCTGGTTATTATCGTTTCCATTCTCTGTACATCGAACAAACATCATTCATGCTTACAATCAAAAGCCCACATGCAGAGCAGTTCAAAAATATGAGACGACTACCACGTTATCAGATTATTCAGTAAAAAGCACTACACAATTTTTATTTTAGATCCCTGCTTTGTTCCGGTACGTCTGACTTCAGACTCCTTTTGACAAACTTTGAAATTTTTTCATTGGATACTTGCGCATTATAATTTTTCCTTTTACCTTTTAACGTATAATCAGGAGTTTAAAAAACGCGGATGTTTTCTAAATTTTATCATAACAGATGTGAACGTCTCTGAAACGTTAGATCATATTCCCACATGCCATGAATAGTTCCAATATAAAAAAAGCTAGGCTGATCTCGGTCAGTTTCATATATTCTTTGGTGCGGTTTAGAGCAAAGTATTTCTTTCCGGTAAGTCAATATTCTGTTTTTCATTCAGCTTCTTTGCTCCAGCAGGTTTTCACTCGGGAACATTTCCTTACTTCATTCTAGATGTTTTTCAATTTAATTCGAATTTTTTATAAGTTTATTTCATTTTGACTTCCAGTTTTTATTTAACTCGAGAAATGTATAGCGTGAGCAGATAAACGTCTAAATAGTATTATTTTGAACAAAACACTTCCTGAGAATATTTCTATGACAACTTTTTCTGTGGTGGATGCATTGTGTCAGAAATTAGTGTAAAAAGCCGGAACAGTCTTCTTAGTCCTTAAAATAACGTAATGGTAAACAATTGTAATATTTCGATCAGTTATGGGGAATACTAGCGAGATGTTTGAGGAAGAAGTTGATCGAAATTTCATGAGAGGACTAGTTATTTCTATGATAAGTCACCAAATGAGTGAAATTAAATGAGGGGGTACACGGGGAGAAAGATTTATTTCAGTGACCGACTGTAATCGCCTCCAATGGTTTTTGGTATTCAGTGAAAAGAGCAAAAGAAAAAGTAACAAGAATCAAGGATCATAGCCTAACAACGCCCTACACCGTATTTTAATCTTTTCTGAATTGTTATCGTCGAGTTGACAGCAGTATGTGTTCTTATCTAAGATTTCTTCTTCTGAAGGTAAACTAGATACAACAACGATGAAGACATCGCTGATCTGCCTGCTGCTGCTGGCCGCCGTGGCCTGCGCCGCCCCTCAGGCTGGGGGATGCCTGGGGAGAAGCGCGGAGGGATGGCTGAGATGATGAGGAAGATGACGACTGAGATGATGGCTGAGATGATGGAAAATAAAAAGGCACGAGATGGCCATGAAGATGCCCGAGGAAATGCCTGAGGAGATGGCTGAGAAGAAGCGGGAGGAGGCAGAGGTGAGATGAGGCTTAGAGTGTTGGTAAAGAACACCATTGGAATCCAAAATTTCGTTGTGTGGCCTTGGGAAACCCAAATTTTATGACAACTGCATGACGTGAAACATATTTCATGCGCATTCTTAGTATCTTAATATCTAGTATCTTAATTTTTGCCAACGTACATAAAGACCTGATGGCCAATTTTTTCCAGCTCACAAACAAACCTACTCACCAACTCAGCAGCTTTCTTGTTCACAAACTCACGATCTCATTAATAAGTGACGAACTTCCCAACTCGAAACTTCGTAACTCTCCCATAACGAACGAATTTACCAACTAACTAATAAGTATCAAACTAACTAATTGACCAACTATCCAACTTCCCTACTGATCAGTTCACCAACCTATAATTTCACCCACTTTGAAACTTAGAAACTTTCCGACTGTTAAGGCATGACCTTATAAAACACTAATACACCTTTTCTCGTTTTATCACCACAAGTAAAAACCATGTAGTAACAGTTTGCACAATCATATAACACCGAATAAAAACTAATAACAGCCTCTCAAAATATAACAACATCCAGTACAAATTCAGTGACGATGCTGTAAAATTGATAACAGATGCAAAATGTGGTGACATAGACAAATAAATATAACGTTGCTTCAAATTGTATAACACTCTCAGAATGTTGCAACAGACGTTCATTTTCTTTAACATATAATCAAATCTTGTAACAATGCTTCATTTAGCCAGTAACACAGGTTCAAAATAATGTGACAGATGCAAAAAATAGTAACGAAAAGTCACAAGTTGTAACAACATCTTTTAAACTCCTATTGACCAGAAAAATCATTTTCCCCCACTTCCTGATTCAATAAAAATTGAAAATAAAGGGTCCACCTCAAAATCCCAAATGTCAAAATCCTGAAAGTCAAAATCCCGAATATCTAATTCCCGACCATATTTGGCAGTGGAAGTGTCGACCCGAATTGATGGTGTGTGTTACAAATTGGTGTTGTGAAGAATTGAAAATAATTGATGAAAATTCTCCATGACAGCTCGCATTTAAATTTGGTATGAATAAAATGTTTTTAACTGAACAGGACATTCGAAATTTTGATTTTCATGATTTAGATATTCCGGATTTTGATATTCGAAATTTTGACATTCGGGATTGTGAATGCCATTCGACAATAATATGGGGCTAGGTTCCATTACTCCCCGGTCAGTGGATGATGCACTGACCGGAAAGTAATGGAATTTTCCAGAACAACTCCGACGTGGCCGGTTCACGTGTGACATGTATTACTGTTCAAGAACTAGGAGTGAAACGTACCACCGCTTATTCCATTGTTAGGTCCTACCAACAACGATAATCTGTTTTTGCCGGCGCAAGACTTGTGGTCGCAAGAAGATGACAGATATTGAGAGCCTGGATTTACTTGTGATGTTGATTGAAACTACTCCAACCATCACCGTCAAGGATCTCAATAGAACTCTTCGTGCCCCTTTCGACCTCATGCCCTACGTCTCAGATGCCACAGTTGCACCATCTGAATGGCATCGCGGAAACATGCACTGTGGCAGCAGCGCGCAGAGCAGGAAAGTCGTTGCGTCAGCACCGGGAGGAGGTTCTCTGGCATGTCATTGACACGTGCGGGCCCGTCTGCCACTCCAGCCATCGCGGCAGACAACTAAATCCGTGCCACCAGCTACTTGATCAAGAGCTTTAATCAACAAGATATTTTCTTTTTTGCATAGTTTCAAAATCTCACATATGATATTCTTTCTTTATTGTAATTATCAAATAATTTTGTGTGCAAAGTTTCAATGTGCATTATGTACTACGCTAAATGGCTACTCTACTGTTTATTTTGCGTATAAATAACTGTGTCAGAAATTGTAAATTTGTTACAATAATATATACGCACGTTACTATTTTTTGAATAATTGTTATCCTTTTTGAACGTTGTTACAATAAACCTGCTCTGTCACTACACATTGTTTCTTTGTTCTGATGTATAGTTTCCCTGTCATTCATTTGGCTTGGTGTTGCTATAATTTGTCGTTGTTGCTATTTTTTACTACACTGACTCTAAATTTCTATTCCCTGTTATATTCAATGGTTCGTCGTTGTTAAATTTGCAGTTCGTTGGTACATTTTGAAGGAATGTGGTTATAAAACGAAAAAAGGTGTACACCAACGTAAAGGTAATCAATTTACAAGCCTGATGACCTACCAACTTATGAACTACAATTTGTTGCGTTTTGAATGCGATTCTTATCCCACCAGAATCAAAATTAGAAAATAAGTATTTCAAAGCCAAGTTTTCGCATTGACATGAATTCATTGATTTTTTCAGGTGGGCTGCTTCTATAAATTCTGCTATGCATACTATGACTTCATCTTCTTCGACCCCTACTCAGGCTGCGAGTGCTGTGCCAGTTCCGAATATCCCTATTGCTATTGACATGACGAGTGAAAGATATGCCTCCATTGACAGGAAAAACTTTGGAACTGATTAGTGCATAACGCATTATAACTCGCTGGAACGATAAATGATGATTTAAAAAAAAAGATATTGCGTCATTAATTTTGATGCACGAAAATATGCATTAGGTTATTTGCATTGCTAAGTACCATGTTAACATTAAGGTACAGAAGATCAATGAGGAAATATTTCATGCGGAAGATCAAACTTATTTAAGAGGAAATATCGGCCAGCATGAAAGTGACAATAAAATATCTACAGATATTGGTGTTTTATTTCTACACTGTAGAGAGGAAAGCATCGAATAAATTATGAATACTGTGCCACGCAAGAAAAGAACTAAAACTTCATTTCATCAATATCGAAAAAATGCATGCGCTGAAAAGTTCAATTGCGATTTATCAAAAAACAATCCATCGACACTTGCTTTGTGATAAAATTTCGACAAAAAATATGAGCTGTTAGTTTTTGAAATAACTTCGACATGAAATCTCGGACGCACGTTGAGCTTAAACTCAGTGACGAGCATGAAAAATTCTACGTAGCAGTAAGACTTTCATTTGAAAATGATTTAAATGGAAGTTTTTTCATTTAACCGTTTCCGCGATGCTACGATACTACACGATAAGACATTACCGCGATTTATTTCTGTTATTTGCAAAATATATAAAATTCCATCAAGTGCCAGAAAGTCGAACTGCAGAATACAATGTTTTATTCGCACAGATGAATTTACTGTGTATCAAAGATTGGAAATGTGAATATTAAGTCTGATTTTCATCATTCTCGCACGCACAAGACAGTAGAGGTTATAAAGACAGTTATCAAAGCACACATATGAAGAATTGTTCCGACGTCGTGGTATCGAAGTTTCCGACCGGTTAGCTCAGTCTCCTGGCTTGATTTTATACTATTTGTTACACCGTCAAAATGGCGTGGGAGAAGTCGCATGTAATAAAACGGCCTTTTTTTTTGTCAGTGCATTACAACAGTTTACTCTTCTACCCAAAAATAGATGACTTTGAATGAGATTGCTTTTATCTTGAGATTTTTCCTGTCGTGTGATGAATTTCTGTCAGACCATGAAGAGCTTGGGTGTTACCCAAGGCAAAGGCCACTCGGCTCTATTCTGTTGCCATTTTCTGTTCTAGTCTGTTATGGAACCGTTGTGACAAAAACTTTGAAAGTAGACAGACAAAAGATGTACATAAAACTTTAGGAAGATTGAACGTAGAGACTACAATTATTGACTACAGCTAATGAAGTCAATGATTCCGAGTAAATTTACATCCAAGTTGCAATTAATGCAAAAACTTCTGCAATCTATATAATACTAATGAATCCGAAAAATGTATTACTAACTTGATATTGTTCACTTACGTGATCTTCATCGCCGAAATGAAATTTTGTTGTACTTTTCAGTATAACTGTCTATGGTCTCCGACCAAAGAAAAAAAGGAAACGCTAAGAACTGGAGGAGATGACTGGCCAGCATTGCAATCCGTAAAAGTTCTAAAAGATCTTTTCTTATA
>JACJUY010009269.1:7472-20997 GCA_014220935.1 Platorchestia sp. MABIK | reverse complement strand
TTTGATTAATAAATCATAGAAAATATAATAATTGTGACGAATATATGTATGTCACGACGATTAAAAGATTCGAAAGATCATGCTCCAGCGAAAAATCTGACACGCGAATTATAACAACGATGTTCCCATCAAAAAGAGGGAAGGAACCCATAACATTTGCTACTATGCGATGCACCATAAAATTGTCATAGAAACGCACTAATTCTTTGTGAAATATTATGAAAAATATTTCATGAATTTAGCGCCGATCGGAAAAATTGAGCTGCTCTGCATTTAAAAAAATGAGTGAATTACAGTAGTCGCAGTGCGATCGCTGGTGTATATGTTCTACGATCTCAAACGTCCATTTTTTTTAACAAGTGGTCAGACGCCAACGCAATTCAGACCCAGGCTGTCGAAACCAATAGAGTTAGAAAAGCACGCGTAGTAAATAAATTATTTTTTTACAGGAGCTGCCTGTAAATTTCCACAACATTTGTGTGTTGTGTAATATCTGACAAGCTGCAATTACTTGTGAGCTGCATAAATTCCGCTTATCACAGCAGCCTTTTAATCTTCAGGTAGGATTTGAACGTTTTCATAAAATAGTTATTCATTTGAATCCAGTATTTTCCAGTATTTTTGCGTCTAAGTTTTATGTTTGTGTTTGAATTAATGAACAAATTGAAGATTGATGAAAAAAATTACTTGGCAGTGTTTGCTTTCATAGTTAGCAACATACTCTAAATTCAAGTAACTGGTTTATTCATTCACTACTCACTGGAACGACAAAAATTTCTCTTGGATCTATACCAAAAACACTGATGTTTGTCAAATGATTTTATTGCTTTACTAAATGCTTTGAGCGTAGGGAGCGAATTATCTCGAAATTTCTTCAAATGAAATGTAAGAATGAGCCAATCAATAAAAGTTGTACGTCATGAATATTTTAAAAAAATGAATTTGTACGTCCGAGTACAGATTGACCCATAACGCAAATGTTTTTTTATTAGCTTGATTTGTCGAATTTTCTTCATTTGACAGTCTCAAAGCAGAAAAATTTTAGGCAAAACTGCTAAAAAATATATGACGAGGAGGCATGGGGAACAATACATTTTAGAAAAGTTTTCTGAGGGCTTAGAATTTACTTACTAATTACTCTACATGAGCAATTTGATGAGTGAGACGAATGAAGATAAAAATTACCATTTATTTCAAGAACATATGTAGAAATTTTAGTACACCCTAATTTGACTGCGAAAAATTGTTTCATTACTAAATTATCCTTGACAAATCGACTTACCAGTGAAAAAATTGTTTTGAAAGCTAAACTATGCTAGACATAATAATTGTACCTGCCCTGAAACATGCCGGACAAATTTTACATCAGCCTTAGACCATGCTAGCGACAAATTATATTTGCTAGACATTTTGTTACACTTCAACTATAACAGCAGTAAATTAAGGTAACCCAATTACATTAACATTGAATTTTGTTTATCTCAAATTGAATTAGTCTCAAATTATGCACGACCCAATTTTATTAATTTCAGCATATCCCGTCACTGGAAAAAACTTTGTTTAAGCTCACAAGAATTCGGTAACATTATTATTACTGAACAGATCACTCTCTGGTTTCAAATGTCGGAAGTTAAAAAATGAAACTTTATAAGCGATATGAAAAATGGATAGAAAGTAATTTTTCATTTCGCATCAAGATTTAAAGTACAATGGGGTGATATTCGTTCTGAAAGAACCTTTGACTTTTAATTCTATTGTTACATCCAATCATACTTATCAACGGATGCTCGTCAGAGCGAGGGACGATTTTTGTTATCAATTTTTAATAAAGAAATCAAGAGAAAGAGTTCTGGTTGAAATGAGTTGCATTCATTTTAGGGTTGGAAGAATTGATCAAATCTATTTTTATTCGAAGGTTTTTAAGAGAACAATTTTTGATATTTTCACTAGATGAGAAGGAGCAGAATTAGGGTAAAATTTAAAACAGGAAAAACAACAAAACCAATGCAACCTTCTCCGTCACAACCGGAAGTTTTGCATCAAAAAAAGGAAAATATTATAAAAATACTGACGAGGTGGCTGGAAAAGCTATGACTTAATGCTTATTCGAACTTAGTAAAAAGACAGATAATGAACGCCTTTTTAGGTAAATAAAATACTTGAACTTCTTATCCAAATGGAGAAAAATTTCCAACGATCGATATCCATAATTCTTCATTAATGTTCCTCTGTCATTTATTCATGGTAGATTTTTAATAAAAAAATGACACTCCAAAAAGTTTGAGAGTACAAGTGTAAAGTTGTCAAATTCAAGTTCGGCGCATGGAAATAAATAAAGTTACAACCCCAACTTAGCTGTCAACACAGTGACACACGAATTGACACAAGATAACACTCACTGACCGATTGTTAAACAGTTGCTCACTGTTGATGTTCGATCAATTCTGTCACTCACGAGGTGGGCGTCTGAACAGTTAATACACGAATCGGTATCTTGCTCATCGAAAGCTACGCGAAGAATAAGTTCCTCTGACTCACCTAAAAATTATCTGAATCGGTTACTAATGAATTGAGGCAAACCTCAAATATTAAACCAAATTAAAGTTAACTGCAAAGCAAACAAAAAATGTATAATGGAGCGCATGGTCTAGTTATAATATATAAAAAACTTTCAATGAGTGTCTAACCAGTTTTATACTTAACAGCACCCGGTTTTTCACTTGAAATATACAAGAGACTCTCAACGAATGTTTGACAAGTTCCTAAATCGGCAACCATATTTATCAGTGGAAATAAAGGAGAGACTTTTATGGATGATAAACAAGTTCCATACTCGATCACACCACTTTTTTTGCGGACATCTTTAAAAGATCATTGCATTACCATCAACAGGAGTTGTAAAGAGTTTGGAAAAATCAAAACCTAATTACAAAAAAAATTGGATACCATTTAATTATTCATTGAAAAACTTACTTTTTCTCACTATTTCTTATGATACCTATTAAAAATAATTCTATTTTCGTAAGTTTTCTATTCCGCTTAAAGTGTACTGTACAACTTTTATTTTCATTTGTTCTGAATTTCATTGCTGGCATTTTTTTATTTCTTGATGCAAAAGATACATTCACATCAAACATTTAAGAGTTACGATGGGCTTCCGAGGCTAACGCTGCACGAATAGCTTCAAATTTCACTGCGAGACAAGCGTCTCATTAAGATATTCACGTCTTTTGTGAAAGTTTACTTATACTTATTTATGCATTTGAGGCCCTGCGTATCATGAGAGCGATATCCTAGGAGTACTCCTGAGATGTTTTTCGAGATTGAACTCAGGTGATGGCTGATGATGTTATTGTGAGGTCAATTTCTATCGGTAAGTTCTGCAGGCAGCAGATTGATTACCGATTGGCCTCACATAACTGCTACCAAGTTGTGGGCCACGCTTACCACCAAATGAAAATAATGAGAGACGCGGCAAAAAAATTAGTTGGCCTTCAAATGAGGGTTGTTGTTGGAGAAGCTGCCAGCTGCAACGCTACTGCAAGGAGCCAGACGCATTTTTTAAGTAAATCGAAGGAGTAATAATTTCTTCCTGAAAATCAGTAAACAATGGTTCATTTGCATAGTTTTTACACGCTCGTGAATATGTTTTTTGTCTGATTTTTCGTTAATTGAAATTTCAACCCAATTTCATCAGTATCATTAGATGTTAAGGAAAAAATTCGATGCACCATTTCATGTAAAAGTTTTATCGAAAATGAAGTGTGTTAACTGTAGAAAATATCTATTTAACAACAATGATTCAATAATAACAATTAGCATAAATAGCAGAAAAACATTTATTGCTTTTTAATTTAAATCATATTTCAACGGAAGTGTTAATGGAAACACAAAAACTTTGAAATTGCTTACAAAATAAACGGAAATCACTCAGGTAGAAATAAAAATACATTCTGTTTAATCACTGGTTGGAATAATATGATTTCAATGGAAGTGCGTCCAACTTTCAGTTAATTAGTCATGGAGAGCATTGGCTAAAATTTGATAGGTTCAATAACTCACACTTGAAATATGGAGCCCCAGGTTTTCTGAATGACTACAAAATAGCCACACGCCGCTGCAGGTTGAAATCTACGCATCGGAAATAAATAAACTGAGTACAGAGATGAGGCATTTTTATTTCCCTGGTCTGTAAATCCAATAAATCTCTTACTTGATCCCAATTAAAAGCTAGCGTTCTGGTGCAGTCCAGAAAACATAATCAGTTCCAAGTCATCAGCGTAGGTTTTCTTTGTTCATCGGCCCAGCGGGCAATTGAGAATAGATGTGTTTTTTGACAGAAACACATCCGTCAGTGGCCGTCTATTGAATAGCTTCATGTGTGCTCCGCGTACCCAAAGAACGACACATCCCGTCAACTTTCATCAAGATAAAGAGCTCAGGTGGCACCAGAAAACCGGATACTCCCCTCACGTAACCGGAAAACCCTATTATAAAAATTCAGGCAAGATCTCCCACAGTTTGATCGTCTCCTTAGTGCAGTGAGCAGCTAAATTTTGATATCGGTAAGCCAGTGTTGAATATATGGTTGTGTTTATTCATCGAGGTTGATTCATTAAGGTAAAAAATAAAATAGTTGTTTTTCATTAAGAAAGGCCAGTATACTTCGACGGATTTAATTTCGTTTGCTTAAAATTGAAATTTTTTCAGAATAATTGTTGGGACATGTTCTACCTAAAGAATTATTTGATTTTGCACTGGTGCCGATTTCAATTTAAGGTGGAATAGTTACGTAATCATTAATTTTTGATTGATTTCGCTGTCAATGCAAATCTTTTTAAAATATTCCTATGGAAATAGATTCTTCAGAAAGTTCTGTCAATACTAAATTTTTATACGAGTGAAATATTTAGGAATTTGAGATACAAATGATCTATTTTGCTATTTTTAACGTATGAGATATTGTAAAAGTTTTAATTTTAAATAGTATTCTTCAACGTGAGATTAATGTCCGATAAAGCTTGTTGAAAGGCATGAATTATTCTAAAGTATCTAAAGTATCAGAAAGTAAAGTATCAGAATATTGTTCTTCAGATTGTTTTATTACATCGTCGTGTTCTTGAACGTTTCCTCATTAGGCGCTTTCCGTGAATGATTCAGCAGCATGAAGTACAGGGTAATATTTACATATAAGTCGTAAAAAGAACTTTTATACCTGTCACAATATAAAACAAATTTTAAAAAAGAATCCTGAATCATCATGCTACTTTCATTTTTTTATATTTTGAGCATGATATTCTTTATGTGTCACCTATTTGAGCGCAGACAAGATTAGGCGCGATTACGCGGGCTGTTCATTGCTGCTCACGCCAGATCTGGTTCAATTTCCTGGATTTATCACTTCGATGGGTGCCTTGAATTGGAATAGATTTGAAGGCTTTTCTCGGTAAACTCTTCAATTTAGGTATCTCTAACGGAAAACGCCAACTCAGGGCTTCCATTTAGGTAGAAATCAAGTGAATTGAATCAGATGTCACCACAGCCGTGATGAACAGCCTGCGTAAACGTGCAGATTCTTGTCCGGCTCAGGGAGGAAGCGCATGGAGAATATTGCACTCGAAATGTTTTCGAAAAACTTGTATTTTTTAAAATCGCATAAATGCTTTGTATCTTGTAATCCATCCACTATTGTGGGAGTCATTAAAGATTCTGTTAGGACCAATGTTTAAAAATCATCCTATATGCTAGAGCACATCATCTAATTATTGGTTGCTCACACGAGTTTTCATGAGCCCTTTTTTCTCAGCAAAGAATCACTGATTATTTCATTTGAAGTATAAAATATACAAAACACATTATACTGAATGGCGATGACGAATTTTTGCCTTCAGTACGGAATAATTTCTGGTGGCAACATCATATTTGTTAAAAAAGGGATGAAAAAAGCTCATTAATAAAGACGCTGTAAACAAAATTATTGCAAAAGTTGCTACAATCAAGACACGCCTGCAAAATTTGCTCTTCTCTAGAATAGAGTGAAAATTCAACGCGGGGTCTCTTTTCAAAATGGAAAAGTTTACAAGGGAAAGATTTGAAGAAACCTTTAGAAAAGAGATTTGTTGAGCGGAATTGCAAAGGAAAAAAGTAAATTGCATGTATCAAATTATTCTTTGTGTAACTGCAATTGACAATAAAATTTATCCTGTAGAGCTTTGTAGCATTCCTGAAATTAGAACAGGGATTTGTAAATTATCAAAGAGAAGTCTTCAAGTAAAGCGCATCATTTATGAATACAATTGTTTATGGTTGATATAACAAGATAAAGTTGATAAACGTGTAGGACGAAAGTATTTAAAGAAATTTTGAAAATTTCATATATGGAAAAAAAAATTAATCTCAAATTAATTATAATCTCAAATTTGGAAAAAACATTGAAATTGTTTAGAGTATACTGAAATTTACTGGTTATTTGAAAAATTACTCCGATGCACGAAATATCACCATTATGCAACAGGGGAGCAGGACAAAAATGCTTCATATGAAGATGAGTCGAATAATTTAAATGAACAGAATATATGGTACAAAGTTGAACGTAAATCAAGATTTGAACCCGAAAAAAAAAATTTGGGGGTTAACTTCTATTTAGCTAGATAACAAATTTCAGATGAAAAACATAATTAATTTTCCCTCAATTTTATTTTAACGGCAGGTAAACAGAATACAGCAGAGATGAAGACATCGCTGATCTGCCTGCTGCTGCTGGCCGCCGTGGCCTGCGCGTCCCCACAGGCTGGGGAAGTGGAGGGGGAGGTGCCAGAGGAGCTGGTTGGGGAGGCAATTGAGGCTGTGGAGGTGAGTGTAGTGCGGTGTGTGCTTCTTAGGGAATCGAGGTGAATATACTGGGATTTTGTTAGTATTTTTCGAAAATCATGAATTTTGAATTTTCATTTTTCTAATAAAAATATTTTTTCGTGCAAAATAATTTCTTTCGCTTTAAATCTTGGTCTAAAAAGAAACGAATTACGCTACCATGAATAGGCCTGATATGAGAGAGGAGTGTACGTCTGGCACTCTGGTGTCCTGGTTCATGGGCTTGAGTTTTAAAAAAAAGCGGGTAAAATTTTCATGAAAATCTTCCCTAAAAAAGGATATTTTGGATATCTTTTTTAGGGATATAATTCATCACCTACTAACAAAATTTGTATGCATTGCCTTTGAGGAAATCTTCCGCACAAAATAGGATGCTCGGATATTCCAGTATTTGAAAAAAACAAATAAAAATTGTGTATTTCCCCCAAAACTCCATGACTTTCGTTCAGTGTATATGGAGGAAATAGACCTTTTACATTGTTTAAAGTGTGCACTTTTACTTTTTTGCATAATTCTGTAGATCGCTTCACAATCATAAAATTATGATGAAGGCTCATGGTAATTTATCCGAAGCGAGCAAATCGATAGTTTATGCTCTTTCGGTGAATGTTTTGAATCCCATTTATTGTGGAAATTTTGTTAACATTTCCAGACATTTCATGAAGCTTTATTTGACGATACACAATTCCTTTATTTTATTAATGTAATTTTATAACATTATTTTAATAAATTATATATCACTTTTAGAGTGAAAATGTCCTTTATTCTATGAGTAAAGTAAAGCAAAAATTCGCTCCCTACTCTCCAGGAGGCAGCTGGAGAAGACACAGCACTGGCGGCATCTGCAGGCGGCACACGAGGTGAGCGTGGGTTGATTTTACCCTCAAGTGGATATTTGCTCAATTTCCCTTCTATCGATATATTTCCTTCTATTTCTAGTCTTTTCCAAATGAAAAGTGAAATGAGAAAACTAGAGTTTTGTTAGGATTTTTAAATCTCCACGAATCCATGAATTTTTATTTTTCTAATCGTATTTTTGCGAAGTCGTTACAAAAATTTGTAACTCACTGAATCTTTGTGTACTAATTATAACAGAATGCAATTACCAAAAATTTCAACGAAGATATTGAATGTAAACATTAAATTTGCAGCACATATATCCGTGAAATGCATTCATCCTCCTTATAATGAAGGTTTTCATAAGGATTCAGAAGGCAATGACAATTGCAATATTGCGCAGCTAATTTATCTTGAAGTTCCCTGCTATTATTACTGAGTACAATATGCATTCATTTTTACAGTTTTTTTTTTTTGTACAAAGAGATCATAATTTATGCTGGAACTGGAAAATTTTTCGTCCTCCGTAGCTTTGAAGCTCGCAACGGTGGCAGCTTTGAAATTATCTTTAGTGTCAGAAGTGACTGCTGTTGACACGCGTAGGGAAAACTTCGCAAAGCGGAGTAAATTCATTTTATTTCTAATTTTTCTCGCGTTAATAATCGACATATATTTCTAAATCACCTCAGGGTCAAAACTGGGTTTTGTTTTACAGGTGGCGTGTTGGCAGAATGTTTTACGCGCATAGAAAAATTTAAGCTTCGTCGTGAATCCTGTATTTTAAAACAATCTCTTAGATCTGAAGAAAGCTTCAGTTTCAATTTTTTTTCTCTATTTAAAGCAGGGAGAAAATTGAGAAAATTCAGGGAGAAAATTGAGCAGGGAGAAAGCACGGAAATTTCATTCAAGCCTTATTTTTCCAAACGACGTGTCTACCAACTGAAATTAGATCTGACGCTATTACATGGTGATAATGGAAAACATGCGGCAATTATTGGTAAATATTAATGATACCTGAAACTAATTGTTTAAAATATGTGAGAATCAGCTGAAGCTAATGGCAAATAATGAATGAACTCTAACAAACTTGCATAATGTAATAAATCACTATGCGAACTTAGTCTGGAAAATGTGCTTTGTAAAACATCTTGATTATCTAATTTTAAATCAACACAGTTATCGAAAAATAACTTCAACTTAGAGACAAAAAAGTTTCCTACAATGCCTGACATCGAGCCGTTTATGCAGCGAGCACATTGATAATAAAATAAACAATGTAGAAATAGATCATGTATAATGAGGTAAGATAGATCATACAAAAAATGCATTGTGAAATAAGCAAGAATGAAATCGGCAATTTGAATTTAGGACAATATTGTAATAAGAATGTAGAGATAAGGCACATAATTACGAAGAAAAAGAGAATAGACAATATAGAAATAGGGTATATAAAAGTTGGTAACATTTGCATGGCAGTCGAAATAGCTCTAACAAAGAGTATGCGACGTTATGATAGAAATAATGACAAATGAATAAATAGAACTTCAAGCAAAATGTTCTCTTACTTGCATTTCAGAAAACAATAACAGAATCCATGATGACTACACAGTAACACAAAACAGCTCTTCTTAGTGACTTGTATATTTCCCAAAATCACATGCTAGTTATGTACTCTTTTGAAAAATGATAACGAGCATGGATATGAATGTACATTCCGATGAAATAATTCATTTTCGTGGCACGTGCCCTGGTTTCATGCTTTTAGAACCTAAAAAATTACACAGATTGAAAAGTACTGTTTCCTATGAGAGAATGCTTAAATGATAATTGCGACTCATAAAAGGTAACTCTCATAGCGAAGAGGGAAATATTGGCTTCTCACACGAGCATACGATTGAAGCCTTGACATTTTCTTGCTAACACGTTGACAACAAATGGCATTCGCTGCAGTTTGGTTGTAAAATGGAAAACTGAAAAACTGACTTTACTGCCAGGAAACATTTCTATCATTTCTGGGAAGTGTGAAACATAAAACTTCGCTGTCGTATTCTACCTTGTAAGCTGAAATCTATTCTAAAAAAGGCAGTGAAATAGCTGAAATGCTTTTCGTCAGTACGTGTACGTAAATACAAAATTTACCTTGTGGTACTCTTACGTACCACAAGTTATTTAACGTGTTAAGGTAACCATTCAATTATTGGATAACCGATTATTTACCTTGTGGTACTCATACGTACCACAAGTTATTTAACGTGTTAAGGTAACCATTCAATTATTGGATAACCGATTAACGAATGATCATCTTCCGTAGACGTCATTGATACATGGAGTCAAAACTGACGCATAATAATATTATTGTTCTACAGAAGAAAGATTTGGCTTTGGATACTCCCCTTGCTATGGACCTTGCGGAGGTGCTTACGGAGGCGGTTATCCTTATGGAGGTATCGGTGGTGCTTACGGTGGTGCTTACGGCGGTGCTTTCGGCGGTGCTTACGGCGGGGTAAGTTTTCCTTTTCAGCCACAGTATACAACTTGCAGCACAAATGACAGTTGAAATTAAGCTTATTTCCCCTTTATGTTACAGAAGTTTTTGATTTAAAAACGGAACAAATTAAAATTTCTCTGAACTTGTTTCCTTTTTTTTCAAATGATGAATATTATAGTGTAGTTTCCTTTCTTGTTCAGTTCAGAAGATAGCGCTCTAAATTACCCTTAAGTAATGCGTTCAGTTAAGAAAGTACATATTGTGAACTGAAATTAATTGTGTTAACCTGGCAATTCACCTCAACTTCTTACTACTTTTAAAATTTGAGAGAAAACAAAAATATGCGATGAAATTGGGCTTGCGGACTATCATATCATTTGACGGGAGAAATAAGCCATGAAAAACCTAACTTGTTGGACTTGATATGTCTGGTAGTTTTTATTTTGTCCCGCGAAAAGCATTATAGACACTAAATTCCGTTTATAATTCAAAATTGACAAAAATTACACAAAAACGAGCATAACATTTTATACCCTCAACCTAACCAAGAAAATTTCTATAGGTCCTGCCAATCAAAAATACTGGCTAAAATATGCTAGAAAACATGTTTTTAATTTATCAACTGGAAAAGAAGGTACCGATGAAAACCCTGATAATAAATTTAAAATATTTTTTAGGTGCATGCTGTTTGTTGACTGCACAACTCCGTGATAGTAACAGTTAACTAGTTTCTTTAGAGTTATGCAAAATTATTAACTTAGCTGCTTCACCGGTTGTTTGTTAAACAAGAAGCTACTTCAAAGACAACATTGAGGTTCGTTTTAGTTATATTCAGCAATGTCGAAGGTAAATACTTCAAAAGAGACACAGGTTGCCCCAGATGCTATTTACAGTTGATAACAGCTATAAAGAACAACGTAAAGCTACGTCTAAACCATGCATGGTGTTTACAAACACAATTTAGTTTAGCAGCTTATGTAAGTTTTATAGAACTTTTTTTGCGCTCGTAAATATTGCATAATTTTACAGAAAGAGGAAGTATTCACTAACACTTTTAACAACTGATTATGTTNTATCATATCATTTGACGGGAGAAATAAGCCATGAAAAACCTAACTTGTTGGACTTGATATGTCTCGTAGTTTTTATTTTGTCCCGCGAAAAACATTATAGACACTAAATTCCGTTTATAATTCAAAATTGACCAAAATTACACAAAAACGAGCATAACATTTTATGCCTGACAAAGAAAATTTCTATAGGTCCGGCCAATCAAAAATACTGGCTAAAAAATGCTAGAAAACATGTTTTTAATTTATCAACTGGCAAAGAAGGTACCGATGAAAACCCTGATAATAAATTTAAAATATTTTTTAGGTGCATGCTGTTTGTTGACTGCACAACTCCGTGATAGTGACAGTTAACTAGTTTCTTTAGAGTTATGCAAAATTATTAACTTAGCTGCTTCACCGGTTGTTTGTTAAACAAGAAGCTACTTCAAAGACAACATTGGGGTTCGCTTTAGTTATATTCAGCAATGTCGAAGGTAAATACTTCAAAAGAGACACAGGTTGCCCCAGATGCTATTTACAGTTGTTAACAGCTATAAAGAACAACGTAAAGCTACGTCTAAACCATGCATGGTGTTTTCAAGCACAATTTGTTTTAGTAGCTTATGTAAGTTTTATAGAACTTTTTTTGCGCTCGTAAATCTTGCATAATTTTACAGAAAGAGGAAGTATTCACTAACATTTTTAACAACTGATTATGTTGTACTGAGGTTGTCCTGCATGAGACTAAAATGAATGTTCTCCTGTGTATGGGCACGCAATGCTCCATTCATTTCGAAGATTTCTATTTCTGCTTTAATGCATAAATCATGAATGCGTTCAAAGTTAGCCGCTTGAATATTTCTCCTCAACTCATATTTCGATGAACAGAAATTATGAATATGTTTAAAGCTAGTTGTTTGTTCTCTATTTCAACGCAATGGATTTGATTAATTTGAAGGCACAGAAATCAGACAAAACATCAAGAGGCTTTGCAACATAATCCGTGACATTTTCATCGTTCTGTACATCGTATATCATTTATTATTTGTACCCATGCAGAACTTACGATTGAACTCTTTCCTTCCTCATGTTCGAGTGTTGGTAAATATTTTTTCGTATATGCTACTACAGAGATGATATATTTTTCTCTGTCCTACACAGACAAATTTCCGGTTACTTAATATATTTTTTGGGAAGAAAAATCTTTTCCTTCCCATGCTACAAGTACTGACAAACTTTATACCCCCACAGTTCGGCTGCTGGTTTGACGGCTGCTACTCGCCTTATGACTTCCTCTACAGCAACGGTTACTGCGCCTGCTGCAGAGTGCGGAGCTCTATCCAATGTTACTACTAGACCTTTTGTTCATTCATCTGGACTACGATTGTGTATTAGGAGAGTAGCCTTGTGTTACTGAACCGTCTGGACATTCATCTAGTCTGCAATTGTTTGTTGAAAGAACAACCCGATATTACTTCCCCTTATGGACATTCATCCAGACAGCAAGATTTGTAGATCTTTTTTTCTATTCTAGAGCACAAGCCCTTTTTACAGCCTCTATGTAATCTAATGCTCAAGTTTTTTTCAGAGGATTATGTGCATTTTAGCGTGCTAGATGCTACTCAGGGCCTCTTTGTTATCCAACGTATAATGCTCTAAAAATATCGCCGTTGTGTACTTTAATGATCTATGGCTGTTACAGCTGAGTGTTTGTTATACCTCGGGTGGTTTCTAAAGATTTACAGTGTCATGTTTTTACGTGTATGAGCCTCAGCTTCATGTCAAAAAAATTTAATCAGTGTTTCACGAAAGTTATTACATATCAAAGTTGATATTTTCAGAAACAATACAATTTCAGAAACTTGCTGCCTTATGTTTATTATCCTAATTTGCTATTAGAACATCACTACAGTTTACATGTTCTTGTTCTTGACTAGCAAACAGATACCTCTGATTTCGTTTCTAAATTTACATTTTCAAGAAAGCCTAATTATTGGAAGGAAGTTCTGCCTATGATGTTAACATGGACCTGGCTGAGCAAAACTTTCCCACAAGTAAAATGTTAGCAGAGGCTTTTCTTATAGTCCGCAAGAGTAAAACCTTATCCATGGGTCCGACGCACACTCATCAGCGTCCGTTGGGTTACAAATATAGATAACTTTGGGAAACTGGAACTCCGTTGGTGTTTTTAACCCAATTACCGATGACAAATGGGAAATGGCTTACAATTTTACTTCTATACTACCAAATGCAAAAGGAAAACGATCAGTGATCTGAA
>JACJUY010009268.1:11197-33967 GCA_014220935.1 Platorchestia sp. MABIK | reverse complement strand
AATTTTGTATTTAAAATCACATGGCAATTGATATACACCCAAATTTAAAGAGCCATTCCTGTGAACCACGAAATAAATTAAATTAGTTAAGCCTTCCTAAAATCCACAGTAAAAGGTGTTCCAGAGAGGAAAGGTGAATACACTATTTATTATGGAGTTATTATCATTCATTACGGAGTTAGGGGAACACGGAATCTATGCACAAAGTGTGATCCCACACAAGATCCCCAGTGATAGAAACGTTAAGTTAAGAAGTAAGTTAATAAAACGAGATAAAGTTGAAGAAGAATGTAGCAGGCACTGAAAAACAGACAGTAGTGAACAGAAAAACGATATTTATTAAAAGAAAACCTACTTTAACAAAATGAAATCTTATCTCTAAGCTGAAGACCTTTATTCTTCTCTTGAAGAGCTGTTCCCATTGATACAAAAGTTGAATCCCCTACAGGGGTGGGCCACGAGACAAAGGAAGACTAACATACCAGAGATGGTAAAATAATTAGAAACCATTTACACAGTAACAATAATACAGAATTTCGACGTTTTCTATTTAAACAAGCCAGACTACCCGCAACATTTAGCGTTTGTCGGCGCATAAAATTCAAAATGCTGATGAGGACAAAGCAGAGGAGATCTAAACTCTTCAAGAGAGCATGTGTCACTCATTCACTGCCTCAGCAAGTCCTACGTGACAAATAGAGGGGAACATTAACCACACCGGAAATATCGCAAACAAAGAACAAATTTTCATTTCAGGAGCCCCTCAACAGGCAGACGCAACTGTTGAAAGAAATCATTCAATTTTTGTCCGTCCAGGACAGCTCAGTAAATACTCGTTGGAAATAAACTAGAAAACATCTCGTACTGCACAGTACTTTTGATCCCCGAGTCACACTGGATAATTGCTTACTAATAACACTTATTACCATTATTATTATTTTTATTATATAAGAAAGCTTTAGCCTCCCTTAACCACGACAAAGATGTTCCAAGAGAGGAAGGAGGAAGGCACCATTTAGTATGAAGTTGAGGGAACGCGGAATCTATGCGCAAGGTGCACAGAAACAATAAGCAAAAAAGTTCATGAAACAAGAAAAAGTTGAAGAAGAAAGTGGTACGAGCTGAAAAACAGGACAGCAGTGAACCGAAAAAAGATGGTCCGTAACAAAACAAAAACCTATTTTATTTCAACAAAACGGAAGCCTACCCAATCCTTAGCTCGGGCCCTCACATAGTCCCCCTGGGAGCGCTAATTCCCATAGATACAATAGTTTTATCCCCCTGAGGGGGGTGGCGAATTCCATCTCCCGCACTACTCGTAAACATTACGCCACCCTCTAGAATGAGATGAATAGTTGACATTCAAATTGAAATTCATTAGGTCACGCTCGAACAATCTGATCTTTTCCAAATTGAGAGTACTTAAAAACAGGAAAACTCATTCCGCAAAGCTCTCCGTATGAACACCGTCACGATATCATTCAGGGATAAAATTTGCATCAAGCTACATTGAAATAAGAGCTCTGTCCCCTTACCTAACAAATTTTTGAGCAAAATAGGCTCTGTTTTTTTCCAATTTCTTAAACATAATATGGCCGACTCTAATTCAAACAAATGTTTGATTCATTAACAGATTATATCTGCAAAGCGAAAATATACTTTAACATCACTGAACTTGTCACATTAGTTGCAATGAGATTTTACGCTTATACTAGTTTGTATTCTTCCCTCTTGAAAACTCTAGAACTCCAAGTAAATTTTAATTACGTTGAGCAGCTGCTAAGAGAAGCCTCGTTTCAGGAAAATGTGGCACTCAAGAGCGCCAGCGAGTAACTAGGAATAATTCTTCATTCGTGCGAAAACATTCTGCAACCGTAACTAAATTGCATTTTTGAACACACGGTATCAAGCGCTTTGAAAAATGAAAATGGATACCCAATGTTTAAAATCGTAGCAGTTGCCTGAAACACATTTAGGCAAAATTCTTCACACGTTTTTCCACGCTTGTTGATCTGAATAAGAGCAATATTTAGAATAATAGTTCTCCAACTCTATGAGATTAGGTCAAACAACTGTTCAACAAGGCAAGATGTAAAATGGAAAGAAGCCAAATCAAGATAGGACAGTTCAATCCTAAAAAGACAAGTGGAACATAGGACACTGTACGTCTGTAAATTTCTAGCTAATAACAGAAGCGACTTTCTAGATAACTGTACCAGAAACGTACATACAGTAAAATTGACTCATTGGAATCATTAAATGCTACCGAGTGATTACAACTTGCATTGCAAAACTAAACTGTCCTTCCAATCAAAATAGAATAAGCCCCATTCAATTCTAACTACAACAATACATTTGTTCTTCAGTACTTCGCGTTACAGCTACAGTAAGAAAGCACAAGAGTACCGTCACCTCGAATAAGCATTAGAAAAAGTGGACTATTACAATGAAACGTGTGAATCAGAATACATTAACGCAAAAACGTTAGTTCTCCCTACAAGACAAACATTTGAAAAAGAAGTATTTTAAGAATGGCTAACATATAAACATACAGTGGGCTCTTGCAATGAACATGCCTCTTAATTGTCTGAGTAGTTTGAGGTGCCTTAGAAGAATGATCTTGAACTCGTGCATACGATACAAGCTTTACAAGAATATCTCTCAAAGAGGAACTGAAAAAATTTCAATCATTCAAGTCGAGCAGCACTGAGCCCATAAAATACGCCCCAGATTAGATTAGTCGTTAGTTTTAGCCTCCCTATTCGCAGCAACAAATGCGATCCAAAGAGAAGAAGGAAGAAGGCACCATTTAGTATGGAGTAAAGGGAACGCGGAATCTATGCATAAAGGACATAGAAACAGGAAGATGAGAAAGAAGTTCATGAAACAAGATCAAAGTTAAAGAAGAAAGTGGTAGGTGCTGAAAAAACAGGACAGCAGTGAACCGAAAAAGATGGTTCGTAACAAAACAAAAACCTATTCTATTTTAACAAAAAGAAAGCCTACCTAACCTTTAGCTCAGGCCCTCACATTGTCCCCCCTGGGAGCGCTATTTCCCATAGATGCAACAGTTGTATCCCCCTGAGGGGAATCCGCCCCAGAGCAGAGCAAGAACGCTGACTACGCGAATTAAAAACACGAGAAGATGACTGTTAGTTCAATTCCAGGGAAGGATGTTCAACAACTAAAAAATACTTGTATTGAAGCGTGTTTATTGATTTCAGAGGAGTAAGAAGTGAATAACAGTAATTGAAGCTATCTACTACAAGTGCGACATTGTAGCATAACTCTATACGAGTAACTACACCTAAAGTGAATGCGTCTGTAGAAAACTTCAAGAAAACCAAACGTGCTTATCAGGTGAACTAAAGTATAGAAACTCACATCACGTATAGAAACTCATGAAGTGAAACACAATATGCTTAATTGACTTGTTACCTCACATTAGCCGAATAAAACTTTCATGTTCTCTCAATCTATTCGTATCCCAAAACACTGGTAGTATAAAATATCAAGTAATCTAAAGGCAGTAAAAAAGGAAAAAATGGCATAACAATGAAGTACTTAAACCTGAACGTGCCATGATTTCGATTTTGAAAAAGCACAGAACGAAAGACGGCGGCAGCCAACTCAACCGAATCACACTTTCACTCTCACCAATCACTATCTCTCACCCGATCAGCTGTCAGGTTTAGCCTGAGATGGGCACTTAACGTAGTTATTAATGGAATTTGCAGAAACTTCTGAAATGAGAAGTGCGGAAATCTACGAGGCATCAAATAGAATAACCCTAAGAAATTTCAAAAAAAGTTTCATATCGCACATTTTTTAACATCATTGTGAAGCATAGTGAAAATGAAGCATGTCAGTTTAATTAGAGTCAGCGGATCCCAGATCGAATTTAAGAGGTAATTCTAAGTTTTAAATCTTTACACGGCACACATCTTTAATACAAGATAATTTGAGGAAATCCAAATAAATCAGAACCTAATCTAGAGTGATTGTACAGGATTGATACACCATTGCTACACAAACGTATCTCTATAGCGTCAGTGCGGGTAGACCAATAGAAAAAAGAATTACTGCAACAGACTGCAGCTTCTCTGTATATCACAGGTAGTGTGTGAAGGGAAAACTGAAAAGTATATCATCCACTCGTTTGTGATTACTTCTCTCCCTTATTTGCTGTATCTACAATGCGCTGTGAGAAACTCTCTGGAAAGTCTTCTACAAGGTGCGTACGCTGTCGAGGACAGACATTCTCAGAGCACGGAGTTGATTCAACACGTTTTCATATTCAAGTGCAATAATAAAATCGTGTTACACTCGAAATATTTGTGGGCTGGTTTAAAAGGAAAATATTCATCTTTATAGGTAATGGGAGAAATGACATCAACATCATTAAAGAATTGTTTGAGCAGTGAAATAATAATTTGCCAGGGACACAACAGAAATTAAAACAAATTTGATAACCCTTGCAGTGTAAGGTCATGTCAAGATGAAATTATCATCCGAGCCAAACACCAGTGCTACTCACAATTAGTCGTGAAGACATAGTGATATAAATTGCATTAGAATGTGCTCTAGGAGAGAAATGCGAGCTGACGTTGCCCAACAGAGAGACTCGTCAACAGCGAGTAAATACCCCGTTGATCCACTTTGCTTACTGCACACAAACATTCACCAAGACCGACGTTTCCAAGTACCTTCGCCTTCTTCAGGTACAGGGCTGAACAGTGAGTTCAGAAACAGAAACATAAAAATCTAGGAGGTGAGTGTCGACTACTCGCAAATCTGTGCATATCCTACAAACGCAGGAGCAAGGAACCTGATCTATATCACAGAAAAATTTGTTTAGCATGCAATTGCATTCAGATTATTCAGCGAATATTTGGCCCTAGCAGAGCAAACATTGCTCCACCAACTAAATGGCTAGATAAATGTACAATGTTTCATTTTAGCTGAACGGGTTTGGAAGATCTTTTGATGAAAATACCCAAATAATAATACGTCACTCGCTGAACAACCCGGACGGTAATTACGACAACATAATTATAGATTAAAAACTACAACAAGTACTTAAAAAATTGAGGCAACACACAAACTAGTATTTTAATGGGTTATTGCTACCAGAATTAATTCAGAGTTCATCAAAATCTAATTGTAGACAAATACTTTAACTTAGCTGTGACCGAGGCCTGTAAGTTGGCCAAACTCTCCTGATAGCTGGCGTCAATTGTGAGGCCAGTCTTGGTGAAGTCAGCAGCGACTGGGTCCAGGGAACCATTGTTGGTGCCTTCTTTGGTAGCTGCGTCGCGCTTTGAACTTTTGTGGGATTTCTTTTTGGTTTCTTTAGTCTCAACTCCGTTGCTCAGTCTTTCATCGAGAGCTAGCGACTCCACAGCTGCTGTTAATTCCATACCAGAGTCAGGACTTCTTGCACTAGAAAGATTTACATTAACATTAAATTTGGGAACGATCTGTGAGTAGAGAGAAGCACTGTTGCGGGAATTCTGCTTGGCCGTTTCCAACTTCTCTTGTAACGAGGGCTCCAGAGATCGCATTTCGCTTTCTAGCCATGAGACGTACGACATGAAGTCTTCTAAACACTCCAGCTGAAATAAAAAATAAATTTCTACACAAGGTGAACCTCAAACATTTAAAACCATTTCATTTACACATGCGCAACAACCTAAATCACAGTAAAAACCTTGACGGTGGAACGAAAAAAAAAACAATCCTAACGTCTGTCCGCATCGTATTGTTATGTTGGCCGTGTTAAAATATAACACTGACTGCCGACATCACCAGCTGACGTCTCCACATCCGTTAAAGAAGTTGGCACAGCTCTGTACATTGGGTGAGGATCCCAATTACTTATTTATTATGCAGATGGATTCACGTGCCAATTCTCTATAAAGGAGGTTAATCATAACGGTAGGTATGGTAAACTCCAGAACGGCTCTCTACAGGGTTAGGTTAGAAATTAAACTAAATTTCCCGCTCTGCACTCAATACCGCTTGACACACGCATGCGTCACGCAGCAGCTAAGATGATCAAGTTCTTGAAACGAGTCTGACTGAAATGGTGAAAATAATTATTTCATTTAACCCTGCAGTATGTAAGAATTTTTTGGCATTGAACGGGGGATCTCAGTTTTCAAAACAAAAACCATTAGAGATGAGCAGATAACGTAAAAAAATGCACTGTCAAATAACATTTTATGCAATCTACAATTGTGATGTGCAACTAAATTTTAATTACTTGCCAACTCTGCAAATAGTTTCACACTAATTAGAATAACTAAGTAAATCTTTCCAGCATCTACAATTCACGACACTAAACTGAGGAACTTGGGAGGTTCACTTTAATAATGAAGTTGAACATTTGCACAATATTCCTTTTATAAATTATATACTTCAGTATTCTGTAAACTCTCAGAATGTAAAAGTTTTAAAAAATCACATCAAATGCTGAGCTCTTATTCAGGCCCATCATACATCAGTTCCTGTAAATTTTACTTAGTTTTGTTGGAAAGATACATGAGGAGGGGAAAGCATTTAGAGCCAGTGTAACTTTTGCTATTTTTACATACGAACTTTAAATTCTTTTAACATTTCATTGTTTATTGTCGCATCTTCTCCCTCTATTCTCAATTTTCTTAACCATCGTTGCATGCATAGGTTTTCATCGCTTGTTAACCAAGTGCACAAGCAGCTCCTTTAAATTTACTGATAACAAAGTAAGTTAACTAATTAAAAATCCAATGATTTTCTATTCCATCGATTACAAACACCAGAAACGAAACAATTCATCACACATCAAAACCAAGGACAGAACGACTTCAAATTATCGAACGCTAAATATGACATTAAAAAAATAGGCAAAGAACGTCTCTGATACAATCGAAGGAATCGTTCAATTATTTGCGCTCGGTTTCATGATGGCAAGATGCCACGTTAGTTTCCACCGACTTTCTACTTCAGAAAGAAGTTACTCGATTAAACACAGAGGCAGAGGGTGAAAGAGACGAGCGGATGAGACGAGAACTAAGCACGAACTAAACAATGATATAATGATGTAAATTAGCACAGTAACAAACTATAAAACATCCATTTTTATACTCAGAATAAACCTACAACTTACTTGTAAAGAAGAAGAGTCTTTTTTCTTTTTGCCTTTGGCCTTGCCAGGGACTTTGAGCGAGCGCAAAACTGAACTGCAGAAGCCGAGCAGCACAGCAATGATGCCAATGGTCTGTAACAAAAGTGCAGTAAAGCAGGTTGCTCCATAAATTACCTATAAAATGAAAAACATTCTTCCCAAAATGCATCACGAGTTTCTAGTTCCAAACAACACATTAAAAAATTAACTTCAACTGACCAAACTTCTCACTCAAGATAATAAACTTCAGGCTGATGAAGATTTTCGAAGTAATATGAGCCTATTTGATTAAAATCGGAAAAATTTATCCAAGACTTGAATGATTAGAACTAAAAATTTACATCAGTAGTTTGTAAGTTCTTGTAACTAGACACAAGCAGGACAAGAAAAGAAGGTTCAGCCAATGCTGTACGAGCTCAGCCTAAATTCTAACAATGGAGGCAGAATTACAGGAGCTTACGCAACTCACAGCATTAGCCTAGGACTAAATAAGATGGGGTCTGCAAGCTCCTGTACGATGTGCTCGCATTTAATTCTAGCTGCAGAAGCTCACGCACATTACAGCGATAAGAATGAGCTCCCCAGAATGGTTCCACACGCACCTGCAGCGTGTGGTGTAGAACAAACAGAGCAGCAGTGTTGGAGAAGACGGCGGTGGCTGCAGTGCACTGGAAGCTCTTCAGCTGCGCACTGGCACAACTCAAGATGCTGCGCACGCTCTCCTTGCACGCCTTCAAGGCGCAGCTGGAGTAGGCACTGTGGTCTTCTTTGCCGCCTGACAAACAATTACAAACAGATGGGCAACAAGTCATTGTGTCTCAAAAGTAATTCAACAAAGCGTCTTTCATCTGGTTCAAGTTTTAAATTTTGAATCTGTTTCCAGCATTGCATACCGAAATCAAGCGGAAAATAAGTAGTTGGTCATATAATTTTAAAAACACTAAGTCTTTCGTAAATTTATAGCATCAGTTAGTTAAATATAATGCTACCACTACGTGAGACCAGAAGAAAACCGCCACATAGCAACAAAAAAACACAGTTTCTTAAAATGTACGTAAACCAGGTGGTTGGTTGCAATTTGAATTGATTTTACACTTTTTCTTATTTCATGCAATTTACGTTAGGTCTCATTAGAGAATGGGACACTAATCGGGGACTTCCAGGGAAGAATTATTCCACAAGTTTTAGAATGAAATTAGACTAAGAGCATTTGTTGTAAATTGTAACGAATTGGGGATCGTAAGAAATCACTGAATGTCGTAAACAACAAGAACGTTTGGGTGTTTTAAATTATACTAATCATGAAGCAATTGAACCTGAATGCTTCCAAGGAAATAAGAATAGCACTAAGAGAAAACTCTGGGAAACGGTAAATGGAATTGAATATTCTGAACTCAAGAACAGGAATAACTTCAGATGCAATTGCAATAAATCGGAAGCAGAATTACGGGCATAGCAGTTGCGGAGCAGCAGCAGCAGGTCCCCGTGCAGCAGGATGCAGTCCAGGAACTTGCCAGACTTGTAGCAGCCCACGCGCCGGGTCGTGCCCAGAGAAAGACAGTCAATGTCTTTACCAATTTCGGATAAATTCTGAAAAAAACGATTCATTTCACTTTAGTACATTTGAAAGACTTTAAATAGGATAACGGAACCATAATTCCAGGATACAATGATTTCTCTCAGTCCTGCAACTAATTGTTACTTTTGAGTGCAGTACATACTGATATTTTTTATTAATCATTTCACGACAAAACCTTAAAGAGAAAGCAGTCCTATCATTTGACGAGAAATTCATCAGCTGACGTAAGAAAGGCATTTGCGTGTGACGGCACCACAAGATCTCAAAGAAAAAGCAATCCTATCATTTGACGAGAAATTCAACAGCTAACGTAAGAGAGGCTAGGAAGCCGCGTGACAGCACCACACACACCTGACAGGACTGCTGCAGCACCCTTAGCTCGGTGAGCACGTCTGAGAACTGGTCAGCACTGGGGACTTCCGCAGCATGGCTGCCGTTCACAATCGCAGAACTCCTGCAACATGCATGGTCGTGAGCGCTCGTTAAAGCATGGGCTTTTTAAATCGGGTTCTCTTCTCACATGCTGCTGCAGCTTCACACTTGGTGTCATAAAGCAGAAAATAATGCAACTATTTTCAAATGTATCGCATGTTTGTAACTGTATTCACAATACTAGCAATCCCGAAAATTTATCGCATAAAAAATTATCTACCATCATCCACAACAGAGAACGCTACTCACTTGTCAGAGGGTTGAGAAGTTTTCAGGGCAGCTCCCAAGAGCCGAAGAGTAACATTGCGTATTCTGAGCTCCTCAACGACACGAGGATCAGGCACGGCACCACCTCTCCGCTCGCCGGTCGATCCCACACTGGACAGGCGAATATTGTCGGACGCAGAAGACGGGTCAGGGGAAGAGAGTCTGTCATCCTGCGGAAGCTGCCAGCAAATTTTGACGGAGTTATCTGTGTTGTTGACGAGAACCTTGTAGTCAGTCTTGTCGGTGACGGGGTCTATGTGCAGCTGCTCCAGCACAGAGAGAGCGCCTTTGTGGCTGTTCACCTGCTCAAACCATAACTTCCTGTCAGTCAAATCTCAAAATTCATGTATTTAGAAAAGAAGAGACTGGTGCAAAATTGGAAACAACTTGAGCGTAATGAACACTACAGATACTTCCGAACATCATTACGCATTAAATCATGGCGTTAAGTGGTATGAGACACCCAAGAATACTTTAATAAAGTCACTACTTTGTTTCAGAAAACAGGAGGTGGGTTGTCTTCATGGCAGGGTCGTATATAGATAAGAAGATCGTAGTCTAGAATAGCCCACACAACGGAAATTATTACCCTCAGAGTACAAAAAGTCGCACAGCAAGAAATAACATCTGTAGGACCTGGTGATGCTACCTGTGCCGTTTACTTCCATTGGGGCAAGTGCGGTAGCAGTTTTACATTATCTTCTACTTCAGGGTTAAAAGTTGAAACACCAAGTAGAAGACGGAACGCTTATTAACCATGAATCAAATTGGTATTGGTATTTACCAAGCCTTTTTCTCTTTTTCTTTTAGTAGAGAGTGGCTGAGTATCATTGACATGATACTCTTACAGGGAATGTACATGATAGGGGTTCCCCAGGCCCCTAGTCACGCCCGAGCTTTAAGGCCTTATTTTCCTTTCGTTTAGTGCCCAGGCGACATTCCTTGAGGACAGTGACCACACTACCGGCACTGATCCTGATTTGTCAGCGTTTTAAATTGGTACATCTTACATTTACTGAATACTTGAATGGCTAGAGTCAAAAGTTGAGGGGTAACTAAGGCAAGGCACTACATTTCTAAGGAGAATTTGTGGATCCAGCACCATAAGTACAAGGAACACAGACTACTATGTGAGCATGTAACTATTGTATCTGACAACATCTGAGAAAATAAGATACTCCTCTGAAGAAATAAAAGCTAAATGGTTCTTTCTAAAAAAAATGTAACACTTACCCAACAAAAAGTATCGTTAGTAAGTGATTATCAGGTAATATAAAAAAAGTGAAATCAAAAAAGGATTTTAAAAACAGACTGAGCAGAATGTACACTTATTTTACTAATGATTAATCAAAGAGCATTATAATATGAGAATATTTGCATAACTTTCAGCATAATCAAACACTTTTATTTCTGAAAGTTTAAGTACAGTTAGAGCTTTCTAAGCTTTACTTGGCCCGATTTTTTGCCAAGCATTTATGATTTGAGCCACCAAAGTACAGCCTCTGCACTGAGTATCTTAACTCATAGACGCTACGACGCAGAAGATAGAGTACTTCTATCTCTCGCACATCTGCATTTACTGAGAAGGCGACAAGTTTTCCTATATGAAACTAAGTTAAATTTTCTCCATCTTCTCTCAGAAATCAAAGTGATGAACTTTGCTCCATTTTATTACTGAAAGCAAAGAGCGTATGTAATACTTCGCCTATGGTCGGTGTATGTAATACTTCACCTGTAGTGCAATGCAGGGCGCACATGACTGCCAAACTACTCACCGAGTGTGTGAGCTCGAGCAACATCTGCTCAGTGGTGACGGTGGCGAAGTGCACCGAGCGCTCCAGCCTCTCTCTGAACTCGCCAAACTCGGGTATGCGCGTCAGGGAACCGAACCTGTAAGCTTGGATCATCGGCTCGCCCGTCTGTCAACAGAATTCAAAACACTATTATACAACTCCATGTATACAAAACACTATTATGGATAAAGCATTACCACCGACAAACCATGTAATGCAAGTAAAGCATGGTAATGCTATCGGGAACATATTCTGTGGCTTTTCTGGGACTAGAATCGAGCTAATTCAAATTCACAGCTACAGGCTAGAAGAATAAATCGTTCAACCTATCATAATTATAACGAATAACATTGACGTTAGTGACAGTTTAGTTTAGTCGTTAGTTTTAGCCTCCCTACCCGCAGCAACAAATGCGATCCAAATAGAGGAAGGAGGAAGGCACCATTTAGTATGGAGTTAAGGAAACGCGGAATCTACGCAGAAAGGGCATAGAAACAGTAAGTTGGGAAAGAAGATTATGAAACAAGATCAAAGTTTAAGACGGAAGTAGTAGGTGTTGAAAAACAGGACAGCAGTGAACCGAAAAAAGGGTGGTCCGTAACAAAACAAAATCCTATTCTACTGCAACAAAAATAAAGCCTACCTAACCTTTAGCTCGGGCCGACGTTAGTGACATATCTTGGCTCAATTCAAGCCTTACTATTAACAAGGATAACTAAAATATTGCACAGTAGCAGGTTTAAGCAGTATTAATATTGCAGTAGCATGGTTTTAGCTACTTATTGAGGGTTAAATCTACATCTTGTAGCAAACAGTAACCCCTAAGTGCAATAATGTTAGCCTGATTGCCACTGCTGTAACATGTTTTCTGCGCTCACAATACGAATCAAAATAAAAGGATGGGTGATGAACCTGAACCTGGTCTTAATCAAAGCGTCACTTAAACGTACGTTCCCCGAGTTACATGTAAAGACCATTATTGCTCACGCTTTTACAATTCCATAATTCTTTATTTTTTATTCTTTACAACCAACTTACTTTAAAAACTATCATTACTATTACATTTTCTCAGTATCCAGTTTCCGATGCATAAAATGACCACCTTCATGAACCTACAGCCCTTGAGTCAGTCCAAATTTCTTCGAGACAACCAACGAGACATCGCATCAAAATAAGTAAATAGCCATGCTTGGTAGCATTTTGCTCACGTCCTTCGCAGCGGCGACAAAGAAAGAGTTGGTGGCAGAGAAGATGGAGGAAGCGAGGTCGTAGTGAGCGGCGTCGAGAGCCTGCAAAGCCAACACATTGCCCAACGTATCCAGCTGCACACTTTTGATCTCCAGGCTCTCGTAGCACACGCGGCTGGCACCACACGCACCTGCCGCCAATGAAGAACACTTTCAATTGAACGATTCACTACAATGATGGATTCCAAGCTAGTTTCAGCTTCCCTTAACACAACAAAGATGTTCAAAGAGAGGAAAGATGAAAGCCACAAATAGTATGGAGCAAACGGAACGCAGAATTCGAGCATAAGTGTGCTTTCGCACACAGAAAACAGTAACAGTGTTCTCCTCTGCACGTAGAAACAGTAAGTTGAGAAAGAAGGTAATAAAGCAAGACAAAAGTTGAAAACGAAATTCAGAGTAGCTGAAAAACAGGACACCAAAGAACCGAAAAAAGATGGTCAATGATGAAATAAAAACATTTTATCTGGCAAAAAGAAGGCCTTCCAAGCTTCATATTTTCCCCACGGAGTGCTAATTCCCATAGATACAGTAGTTGTATCCCCCTGAGAGGATTCACTAAAATTAAGTGGAAATAAAACTGCATTGTAATTTAATTCTTGCTCATGATGTACTATTATTTTCAAACAGTAACAATGCACTACAATTTCTGACAACCATATCTGAGTGAGCAAGCCACTCATTAATGACTTTGGACATTTTTGTACAAGGCACGATGTTCATGTAACTTAAAAAAAGTAGACTGGTGGTTGAATTGAAAGAAAAACCGCTAGTGATCATGAACTATGGAAATATTAACAGAGATATTGTCTCGTTAGCAAACGTTAAAAATATAATTGATTTCGTCATTCGAAATGCAAATGTGAAATTTTTCAGCTAACCAACCGAGACACTACTGCAGGGCTTAATGAAACATCTGCAAGACATTTATGCAGGATTATTAAATGAAACATCTGCAAGGCACCTTTGTAGCATTAAAACCCACACCTGTAAGAAAACCCACGCAGGGCTATCAAGTAAAACATGTGTAACACACCTTAGCAGGACTATGGAATAAAATACAAAGAACACCAGCGAGAAGAGCGCCACACAGCGTTACCTATCATGTTGTAAAGCTGGAGGAGCAGAAGCTTGAGCTGGAAATTGGCTCGGGAGGACGCAATGGCTGCCTCTAGTAGGCCGGCCAGCTTGATGCAGATGAGGCTGCTAGACGGCGTCTCGGGGGAGTCGCTGGGGTCTCCACAGTCTGCAGGTCAAGTGTTTAGCATGTCATAGTTGCTTTAGTAAAAAGCAACCATTCAAAGTAATATACAATGTGTCGACAAAAAACATATTCACTGACCAATAAATAAACATGGGATCCAGGAAATAAATGAGAATTAAACTGTTGTTTGGTTCTAGCATACATATTCGGTCATATACATATTCGGTCAGATGGGACATTTTTTGCCATGTCTCAGTATGGCCGTGAGACTGAAAAGAAGTCTGAATCAAGCAAAGGAAGATTAAAAACAGAAGAATATTGGTTTGTAATAAATATTGAATAATAGAATACAGGAATCACGAAATCAATGCAGAAAAATTGCATAACAAGGCACACATTCAACTATGACACTTATTCTACCTCGCAACTAAAGCTCTTGAGTAAAGTGCCATAAGAAAAATAGCTTAAAAATTGTTCGAAGTTGAATTGAACATCACTTAGACCAATAAGCACATCAAAAAGCGTGCTTATATTTACTTGGCTCTAATGGCTCATATAATTTTCCCTCAATATCATTGTTAAAATTTCACTACGAAATTTTCCTCATGAATATTTTGCAGTAATGTTTGAGGAAATAATTTATGGACAGAAGCTGCAGATTTTTACTCTCAATCACGTGGACCAAAGAAATATTACTTATTAACAAAAAGCAGATCTCAGTTTCAATATGCTAATTAGGAGGAATGGTAGCAAAGATTCTCATTCATAAGATAGGTTAGATATATAGAAAAATATTCGAGTTTCATGTTTTCTCTGAGAACGTACAATGTGTTCAAAGGTAAAATTAAATTTAATGTTAAGCCCTACAACAAAAATCGCTTCCAGGACTTAAACATACATATCTCTTCCGCAAAACATTTAATCATGAGCTAACACAGGCATCAGCCAAGAGATATTTATTTTAATTTTTAATTTAGGAAAAACTGATGATAAATCTGCTTTCCAGTAGTCGCGTAAGTGGCACAAGCGCGATTTGAAACGTTAAGAGCAAGAAAGTAAAGCAAGTGCAGGCATTAGATAATACAATATCGGTGGTCAGGTTGAGGCCTCGTATCAAAATCATTAGAAGCCCCAACTACAGGCATTATTGTAAGAATGGAAGAGGAAGATAATTACTTACAACATGATGGTGGACAATCCTTACTTACAGTTGTGTTCAGTATGCTCTTAATATTGCTTCATAGTTATGTTAAGCATGCTCTTAATATTTCTTCATTGTTATGTTAAGCATGCTCTTAATATTGCTTCATTGTAATGTTAAGCATGCTCTAAATATTGCTTCATTGTTATGTTAAGCATGCTCTTAATATTGCTTCATTGTTATGTTAAGCATGCTCTTAATATTGCTTCATTGCTGTGTCAAGCATGCTCTTAATATTGCATCATTGTTATGTTAAGCATGCTCTTAATATTGCTTCATTGTTATGTTAAGCATGCTCTTAATATTGCTTCAGTGTTATGTTAAGCATGCTCTTAATATTGCTTCATTGTTATGTTAAGCATGCTCTTAATATTGCTTCATTGTTATGTTAAGCATGCTCTTAATTTGGCTTCATTTTTATGTTAAGTATGCTCTTAATATTGCTTCATTGTTATGTTAAGCATGCTCTTAATATTGCTTCATTGCTGTGTTGAGCATGCTCTTAATATTGCTTCATTGCTGTGTTAAGCATGCTCTTAATATTGCTTCATTGCTGTGTTAAGCATGCTCTTAATATTGCTTCATTGCTGTGTCAAGCATGCTCTTAATATTGCTTCATTGTTATGTTAAGCATGCTCTTAATATTGCTTCATTACTGTGTTAAGCATGCTCTTAATATTGCTTCATTGCTGTGTTAAGCATGCTCTTAATATTGCTTCATTGCTGTGTTAAGCATGCTTCAATCCGAATGGATTAGAACCTTATCCGTCTCCGAGGAGTTCTGCGTCCAAGAGATGCGCTGAAGAGCTATTTCCTTCAGATCTACTCATTCATGGACAAACGGAGCTTACAATAAGCAATGACTAAGCCAAGCACAGCAAAATATCTTCCAAGCATTCAAAGCTGATTTCCCTGCCATGTAAAGCAGTTTATAATTCATAAAAATGAACAGATGCCAGCATATCAGTAGCACTGAAATGATCATCCCCAAACTAAAATCCTGTCAATAAACAAACGTCTCAAAACAAAACAGAAACATAGTGAAGAACGCGAAGTCCGACCGGTGGTTAGGAGAGTGAGGGCATGGAGGACGCTGTGCGTGGCGAGTAGGAGGTAGATGTCGTTGCGCCGGATGTCGGTAGCGACGGTCTGGCAGGCGAGGTGGTGCGTGCTGTTGTAGAGGTGCAGCAGCGCGTCGGCAGCAGCCAGGTGCTCCCTGGCCCTCTTGCTCGTGTCCGGAGTGAGGCACCGCTTCACCTGCAGCCACGTCAGGTGGCGGTACAGCATGTGCACCTGCACACAACATTCTTCATCATTCACGAAAGCAGAAATTTCAAAAGAGATTCTTGCTAACCGTGCTAATAGATCTTCCATGTATATAAACACAGGAAAAATAATGCAACGATGAAGAAAAAGAAGATAACAAGAAAGGGATTGTGCTCTGATTTGCCAACAGAACTAGCTAGTAATTTCCTACAGAAGCAAATATGAAAAACGAGAACTCCAAAATCAGTGTGCCAACAATAAAAACCGAAGGCATTTTCTTGCCTTCATGATTTTCAAGGTAGAACATTTTCCTTCTGGAACATCTTTCAGTTGGCAAAAATTTCTTACCAAAAACTTCGAAAACATAATACAGCAGAAATCAAAAGAAAAACCACTATGTTAGACGAACTTTTAATACAAAACAAAAAGCGAGTTTACAAAATAACATACAAAGACGAGCTTCCCAAACGAATTACAAAGACGAGCTTCCAAAACGAAATACAAAGACGAGCTTCCTAAACCAAATACAAAGACGAGCTTCCCAAACCAAATAAAAAGACGAGCTTCCCAAACCAAATACAAAGACGAGCTTCCCAAACGAAATACAAAGACGAGCTTCCCAAACCAAATACAAAGACGAGCGTCTCAAACGAAATACAAAGACGAGCTTCCCAAACCAAATAAAAAGCCTAGCTTCCCAAACCAAATACAAAGACGAGCTTCCCAAACCAAATACAAAGACGAGCTCCCCAAACCAAATACAAAGACGAGCTTCCTAAACTAAATACAGAGATTAACTTCCAAAACCAAATACAAAGCCTGGCTTCATGGCATAAATGCAATGTCAAGCATCGTAATCTATCACTAAACCACTCTAGATAAACTGTTCTCTCACGTCAATAGGAAGTCCGTTCTCGTCGAGGGTGACGTAGTCCTTGAGTTTAGATATGAGGACCTCGATGCTGTTGCTGGGCAGCAGAGGAAAAAATCTCCGCACGTCACTGAAGGCGCACCACTTGCTGCCAAACTTGCTCAGGTACACCAGCATTTCGTTCTCAGGGTGAACTGAAATCAACCACAGCAAATAAAATACTGCTTTTCCTCCGACACTTCTCAAAAGTACCTAGACTTTCGAAAAACTCGAAAGTGCCTCTTAAATCTAGAACATGCCACTGTTCAAGGCCTAGTAATTAACCAAGGAGAAAAATCTTGATTTTTTTTATCGTGGATCAACATTTGTCCATTTCATGTTTTTCTTTTGGGAACAGGACTGTTAAGTTTGCATGGCCTGTTAGTGGCAGCTTTAAATTCCAACAGTGCCCCTAAAATAACAGGTTCAGCCCAGGGTGTATATCTCCTGAAGGTGAGTTAGGAGCCAATAATCATTTCAACGTCCTCACCGTCCAATTTTGGCACGAGCTCCTCCAACCCTGCCGCCTTCATTTGCCACACCAGCTCGAGCAAAGCCAGATACGGAGCTCTGTACTTTGTGTCGTGCTTGCACTCAGTGTCTTCCAGGTTGTCGCGGAGGAAGGACACACCTTCTTCTAGGACACTCACGTCCTTGTCAGTCGAACTGGAGTTCTCATACAACTTCAGTAACGAATAACAGAAGCTTTCGTAGTGCTGCCAGTTGTCACGTCTGAACAGCAAAGCATCAATGAACCAAGGTAAACAAAAATCTATCAGAAAATGGCAGTTGGAAAAACAACTTCATGATGGTGCTTTGAGAGCCTAACATGAGTTAAATTGACGTACATCATGTCAAATTACTGTACACCAACACTCCTACTCTCGATCATTATCAGAATGTATGAAATACAAGCTACCAAACAATAATGATCTTGAATAAATTGAGAGCTAGTTAATGAGCTTGCTTACATAAGACAAATTATTTCAGATATGGCAAGTAGAATTTCAGTAAAACGTTTTCATTCAAGCATAATGATATTCAGTATAGCATCAAAACTCACTGCAGTTCAATGAGCTCTTTACAAATGACGTGTGCCTGCTGCCACTGCTGCAGGGCAAAATGATAATGGATTCTTTTCAAGGGAATGAAATTAGCTGGCTGTTGAGAGATCCTCTCCTTCAAGTCAGAGTCCAAGATGTCCAGGGCGTCAATGTATTTGTTCTGCAACAGAAAGAATGCTACTGACAATGAAGCAAAGCAAGCATAAATTGTCTAGAGTAAAAACCAGAACATAATCAATTCCAGGCTCAACCAAAACACACATACTAAAACTATCAAACGACGTCTGTGTTACCTAGGCATAGCAGACAACCACGTCAGTAGCATTCCTTCCAGGAATGATGTACCTTAATAGCTTAGACATGAAGACACTGTAACTGAGGCTTCCATTCATCTCTTTGATGTAGGTTTTAAGCAGATCTTAAAGTTTCTCGTTTTTAAAGGCAGCAAAGAAATGCAAGTTGACTAATTCTCCTTCATTTTTGCCAAACTGTGAAAAACAGTTTAAGAGTATTCGTGACTGAGCCATAACGCCTCACGATACAATGAGAGAGACAACTGCTCCAGCATCACAAAGTAAAGCATGCTTATATCCTAGTTTACAGATACACAAGGAATAGACTTATCTATACTATAAATTTCAGATCCAGCAGGTAGTAGAATGGAAAGCGGAAAGATTGGGAAGTGGGCGCAAAAGATACATGTCAGCTTGCCCATCATGCCTGACATGACATCATGTAAAGGATTGAGACAAAGTACACCCAAGATTTTAAATAGTAGAGCAAAAACAATTCAATTTAGACTAACGAAATTTGAGCACACCTGCGCATGGGAGAGTACCAAGTAGTAGAACGAGTAGATAACAAATATTACGGAATCTAATATAACATGGAACAGTTAGACAATAATAATTAAGAGTAAAAGAGCAGCTAACAAAAGAAACGACTCGATGCAGTTGCAGAGTTGCGACATGAGCAGCAAGAAGGTCCAAGCACTCGTCCACATACCTGCATCTCTAGAATGTAGAGATAAACAAGCACTTCAGCCTCAGCTTCAAGTTTGCCTTCCTTGAAGAACTTCTCCACCATCCTCTCGGCGAGTGTCAGGCACAGCTGCCGGCCGCTGCTGCCCTCAGGCTGCTCTCGAGCCTCAAGGAAGCCACAAAACCAAATTTTTAAAACAACCTTACAACACAAGTTGAACAATTTCTGAACTTCATGGCATAAAATGTTCGAAGATTAAAGTAGATGTTAGTTTAAGTCTCCCTAAACGATAAAAAAAAAGCATTTTGAAGAGAGGAAGACACTTTTTAGTGAAGATATGGGAATGCAGAATCTGTGCAGAATGGGCGTACAAACAGAAAGTTGAGAAAGCAGTTTATGAAACAAGATAAAAGTTGAAGAAGAAAGTAGTAGACACAGAAAAACAGGACAGCAGCAAACAAAAAAAAAAAGATTGTCCTTAACATAACAAAAAACAACATTTTATTTCAATAAAAAGAAGGCCTAACTAACTCTCAGCTCAGGCCCTCACATATTTTCCCCCTGGGAGTGCTAATTCCTATGAATACAATAGTTGTATCCCCCTGAGAGGTAAAATGTATGAAATCTTTATGTCAGACTAGTTCTGACTTTCATTTTGAAAACTAAAATACTGCTAATGAGCTTCATATTTTAATCTGAATATGTTGAAACTCAAATATAATCAATTGTTCATCGAAACAAAATATTATAAAATTTAATGGGTCTAGTAATATTACTTGCCAACATATTTTTAGATATCCAAGATATGCAGTTCATCACAGCTGCCCCACTCCTCTAACTGTGCAGTACTCATGAAGGATGGACAAGTTTCTTGTACACAGGAAAAGAATGGCAATTGACTAAGTTCAACCAAAATCAATATAAATAAGAAGCTATTTCTATCTTTATTCTTGAAACCAACACTCAAGAGTTGGAAATAAAAAATCAAGTAATATGATCCACTCAAATTAGAAATTTCAGCATGCAAAAAACAATGCTCATGGTATTCATTCGCATACTAAAGACAAGGATTATCCCCCATTTCTATGAGAAATAGCTCCCTATTGTGTATCTACCTGCATCACAATGCTGATCACCGCCCAGAAGTAGTATGGGCTCTTAGGCTTGGCTTTGTAGAGGGCCATGGCGGTTTGCTGCTGCTTCTTGTAGTTCCCTACCCTCACATACGACATGAACAGGTGTGACAGGATCTCTTCATTTTTGGGCTGATTTTTGACGGCTGCTTCATAAACGTCACAGATTTTGTCCACTGCAAAATAACAAGGAAGTGCAATATTAACACAACTCTAGGCTTTTTACAACCGCAGAATGGGCTTTTATAGTTAATAGATGTTGCTGAGTATGTGTGAGTAGCAGACAACACAAGAGTGCAAGGAAAATAAGACATTTGTGCTGAAGAATTTTATCGGATTGCGCTTCTACCAATTGGATGTGCTCGTAGCAATCTCGTCCTCATGTTTCTCCCACTTGTTGAATCGTTGAATAATGAAGCACTGAGAGGACTTTTTGTCATAACTCTTCTCATGCAATGGCATTCTATCTGACTGAGATAAAAAAACACGAATATTATAGCAACTAGGCTGGACCTTCATTTTTATGCTAAATCCGAGTCAGACATTTAAATTTAACCAAAAGCATTATTAGGAGTCCAAAGAAGTAAGCATAAAAAATAGTGGCAAAGCTCACAAACTCACTTAATCCACAGCTTCAGTATTTATTACCAAGATTCAAGCTTTCAAAATAAATCTACATGTAATAGAATAAGTAGTGAATGAAAATTCCAAGATCAAAAGCATCAAGAAGGTAAAACAGCAAGTATAAAAATAAAGTACTCACATTCATGAATTTCTCTGAAATAAATGGTCAGGGCTTGGAGAGAGCTATCATCAGAAGGTCCGGTTGACACAACCTGTCAAATGGAACAAAACTAATTTCAATTCTCCAGTCATTGGAAATAGTTCATTTGTATGAACAACAAAGAACAAAAAATTTGAAGTCTCTTCAGTAAGGAAATAAAACTGAAGCAACATTGTGGCGAGTAGAATTAAATAAAACTAAAATAAAAGGCCATAAAATTTGAAACCATGTTTTCTTGAAGCCTTTAAAAAAATACAAAAAATGGCAGTAAAACTACACTACCACAAAAAACTCTCTGTACTCTGAATCTTTCACTTCCCTTTATAAGAATTTACGATCTATAAATTCCCTCTCTTTTCAAACTAATTGCACATGAAGGCAAGTAGTCAGGCTGATTACAATGAAAGGCACATTACAATATAAGGAGTATTCACATATACATTGCATCCAGACTCTAAATACTCCATTAGAGAACAATGTAGCTCAGGCTGTGGATAAATTAACATCATAAGAGTTCTCTAATATTGACAGAGCTTACAATGAAAGTGGACTACAAATTACATAAATAAAAAAATTAAAATAAAATTACATAAATGAAATTAAATACATAACATTTTGCCAACACTTATCAAAGAGAAACTACATCTATTTCACTCAGCAAAAAACACAGCACTTTTTTAGTTCACCTAATTAAGTACTAATGGAAGGTGCATCTTTGCTCATGCTCAACCAGAGTAAGATTTCTTGAGTCTCAACACATATTCATGAAAGTTGAGTCACCCTCTTTCTTGGTTTGCATCAGAGAAATTAGCAACCATGATAAATATAACCATCAACAGATAAAATAAAACCATCCACAACACAGATAATAATTTCATTTGTTTAACTTTCTAAAAAAACCTTCTGTTGTCCAAAAAGCATAATTTTCACAATAATATGCATATTTAACATCTAAGAACTATTTGTATTGCAAAATAAAACATTTCATTGAATATTTGTTCAAGAGCCAGCCCACTTGTGCAGCAGATTGTTTATTTCTAACTTGAACAGCTTCTAACCTTACAAGAGTGTCGTCCAAGTTATTTGAAGAGAATATATCATTTAAGAAGGCCAATCAATGCGTAACAAGCAGAAATATTAAAGGAAAACAATTATTTTAAAGAAAACATAGACTTTAAAACTGTAGTCAGTAACTATACAATAGTGAAGCACCAAAAGCAGTATAAATGCTAAACATAGCACAAGTACTCAACACATCTGGAATTATGTTCCAAGAAGCCTATAACATCATGAAGGTTGCATTCTAAAAGACTTCAAAAAATGAAAAATCATGACATACAAACATGTTCATTAGATATTTTAAGCCTTAAACAAATCCTTCTTGTACTTATATTAGATTAATAGTCAGTTTAAGCCTTCCTATCCACCACAAAGGTAATCCAAAGAGAGGAAGAAGGAAGGCACAGTAGGGAGTTAAGGGAATGCGGAGTGTAGGCAGAAACGGCATAGAAAAAATATTGAGACAGAAGACAAAGAAACAAGATCAAAGTTGAAGAAGAAAGTAGTAGGTGCTGAAAAACAGGACAACAGTGAACCAAAAAACTATGTTTTTTAACATTACAAAAGCATTTTATTTCAACAAAAAGAAGGCCTACCTTATTCTCAGCTCAGGCCCTCACATTTTCCCATAGAGCTAATTCCCATAGATACTTCTTGTAGTTAAATAAAACTTCTTCATGTACTT
>JACJUY010009268.1:0-10834 GCA_014220935.1 Platorchestia sp. MABIK | reverse complement strand
TTATCTCACAGTCCTTGTTCAACACAATTAGAGCCAGTATTTCATTTTTCTTCCACAAAACCTTGTGACCGAGGCATTTTTCACTTAGTGGCTGTACTGAGAGCGCCAGCAGAAGAAGTAGTCAGACAGCTGCGGCAGCCAAGGTGGGGCCGATGCAGCTAGTCAGTCAAGAGAGTCAAGAGAATCAGAGTCAGAGAGAGAGCAAGACAGAGCCGATCTAAGTTTGTACCGCGCAGGTCGTGAACTAGAGCGTAGATTGCTGCTTCTGAGCGCCCTGCTTGTACGCCGTGTATTTATGTGTAACAAGCGCGGTTGCCAGTGTTTTGGCAGGACTGTCAACAATTGCGCCTGCGGGTTGCCTCAGTATCCGCCTCGTGTTTTGAGTCTCAGTGTGTCAACCGTCTAAAGTGCATATTTTACCTGTTTACCCCTATTAAACAATTTTTAAACTGTCTTGAATAAACGTGAGTTTTTAAATACGTTTTAGAATACTAAGTATTTAATAAAGTGCAATTCCTTTGGTTGATTTAACCACATTTTAATAAAGTATCAATAACTACCCGAACTGTTTAAAAGTAGGCCCCACTTTAAACTGCATTGGAAAGCATAATTTCCGTGGAACAGGAAAAAGAAATGTAGGAGTCTTTGCAGGAGTTTATTGAGTCGAATCTCCTGTCGGCAATATAAATGTGGCAAGATATCCTGATGAAGCAGTTTTCGTAAATGAGAGAAAGGTTTACCGGTCACAGATCTTGGTGAGAGTTAGAAGTTTTCCAGCCACAACCTCAATGCACAAGCTCCACAAAATTTGAAACAATTTATAGCAAGGGAATAGGGTACATGTTAGTAAATATCCTTTGCTACTTTAGAACATAACACACCTGAGAGATGCACTGGTGGGCCTCTTCACCTTTTCCAGAGCGCAGGAGTGCCAGAGACCGAAGCACTTTGGCACAGCTGAGCCCAGGCTGCTTCTTCAGCACCTTGTCACATTCTTGAATTGCCTTCCTGGTGTTCCCTAAGTCCAACCAATCTGGTAAGAAAAGAACACAATCAAATTTTAAAATGTTACTGCACTGTATTGTAAATCATAAAATGGAAAGAATCTACAACAATTAAATTTGAAGCAATTGTGGAAACCTTTAACACTTTGACTGCAACTACTAAATATTAAGTTCAACACTCAACTCAAATTAAAAGTCAATTGCAGTAAGCTATTTGGGAAATACCAAATATGAACTGGATCTTGCCCTCATTTAGTTTTGAATAATCATTTATGAAAATTGAGTTTGAGACTACTGGTCGGTCAGCAGCATTATGAAAATAATCTCCGTATACCACCGGTGGCGCACGTCGCAGTCAAAGTGTTGAGAAAAAAATCATACATAAAATCATGAGAGAAATGTAAAATTTTTAATGTAATTTGTAGTAATATAACTTCTTATCTGATATGGTATTTGATTTAGTTTCATATTTTTAAAAAGAACCACAATACAAAAACCAAGACCACAACATCTTATTCATTAGCTAGTACAATGTTCATGTAAAACAGAAGTTTCTTTTTTCAAATTTTTTTCATTATTTGAATAAAAACATAAAATGAAAAAGATGGATCATTTAAAACAAGATGGAAATAATTTGAAACAAATGCATAAACAAATCCTAGAACAAAGCAAAAATGGCCAAATATGAGCAAAACCTATCATATCACCCTAAAAAATTTTCATTCTTCATTTAATGGTAAATTTACATTAGCATTTAAACAATGGTAGTCTTGTCTCAAATTTACGGGTACTTTATACAACTTCAATACTGAATTTATACACTTCTCACAAATTTGATCAATTATAACAATTAAAAGAAATGTTCCTGGGATATCACACTTTCAATAACATAATATTCCACAGTGAATGAACAAATATAATGTACTTTTGTACAGGCAATGTACGTACAACATTAGTCTCTAACCCGGCGTTCTTCTCTGTTATTCTAACCAACAACAAATCACAGTAACATCATGATGCTAAATCGAAAAAAAATATTTTTCAGGAAAAGTTTAAAATTTGAACACACTACTAACCATAAATAGGTCGAAGACGACGTTCGACAACAGAATCATCCACAGAGCCCTTCATAGCCATTGATCACATAAGCTCAAACAAGCATGAGGTGCCGTCTTGATTTGAGGCTGTGCAACTGCGGATGGAAGACGAGTCTACATTGTGGGTGCAAACATTATGACATTTTGCTGCTATTTCGGGCGAGTTCATTGAGAAAAACAAATTTTTCGTGGACGCAAAACCTGAAATAAATATTTACTCTTCTGTTTAATCATTTCTTATGAACAACCCAAGTTAAATACTCTCCATGTTGCACGTTTTTGTTTTTAATTGTATTTACTCTGATATTAATTCGTATAATCTGTTTATTGATCGACTCTAAGAGTACGAGACATAAACTATGCTCCGTACTAAATAATTTTTCTGCTTGGAAACTCTATTTTAGTACTAACAGCAATTTGATATATGAAGATTCCTAAGCTCTTCTGTGAACTGAAAGTGGGTAGGTAGCATCTAGTGTCTTAAAATGCTACCTTCCTAAATGGCTTTTATTTATGTACCATAACATTTCCTCTCAGCGTAGCAATATAAAATGGACGTTTCATAAAATAATTTTTGGAAAGAAAACCTTGAAGGGGAAATTCATGTATGTAGGAAGAACGCCTAATTTTACGTAGTTCGAGAGGTACGTTGAAAGACAAATATACTCGTGATAGATTGATATATACAAATGCTGATTGATACACATAATTAAGAAAGTAATATTTACGGGCCATTTTTACATATTTTATACGAAATGCTTAACATGTTGATACAAATATGAACACCCTATGCTTAAGAAAAACAATTTTTAAGATTGTGAGAAGCGTACGTTTTTCATTTTATGCTCTACAGCGTATGGAATTGACCAACAATTCCGATATATTCAATCTACACAAGACATTCTTTTTTAATTTAAAAAATCATTTTAGTTCTCAAAGAACAATGAATAAATAAACGAATGGAAGTCTGAAAACAAGAGGTTAAAAATTCGCCTAGTGTTCATGTGTAAGAGGAACAGATAAATAGTTTACCGTTTTACATAAGCCCTTCAAATTCGTTATTGTTATGCAGACATAGGCTGTAGGGCGTTTTAACAACGCCCGCATTTACACAACTCTACAACCTTCGAAAATTATAAGGGGCTTCTGAACAGAAGTCATTAAAAAAGTCGCCCGACAATGTGAAAAGTGAAGGGGAAACGCAAAATAGAGCTCAACTTTCCCTTTCACGAACAAGCAATAATGAGCTTGAACTTGAAATTGAGGGCCGACAGTGTCGGGGCCTTTGTAACGGCCTACAATTCACTCCTCAATACTCACACAAAAGACTTTAGCGCCTGTGTACCAAACTTGTCCAATAAACTACTTAAGATCCACAAATCCTCGTCACAAACTGCCATTAAATGGCATCACTGGGATAACCAGTACGTCAAGACACCATCTCCGTGCATAATGGGTCATAACAGTCCACTCTACATGACTGGCTCATTTGTCACTGTCTTTTACTCCAGGCACGTACAAGAAAAATTTTCATAGCTTCAATGATACTCAAATTACACTTCTGATCTAATTCAACAATACAGCGCATACCACAATCATCTTCAGCACATCTGGCGTACCACTCATTCTCACCATACTGCTCGAACACCACATTCATGAAACTCTCTCTCTCTCTTTCTCATACTTACTACATTCCAGCACAAAATGCTCAATTGTTTCCTCCACTCCACTATCACACTGCCGACAAAATCTATTATTATTCTCATTCCACCTCCATGTACGTCAATACACGCTCAATGACTTACACCTCACAGCAAACAAGAGTTGACTTCCAAAACTCTCATTGTAGAACATCTCACACTTAGGCACTTCCTTTCGCATGTACCAGATTAGGGTAGGTTTTCTCGTCATGCTAAGCACCCTTTTATTCAATCCATACGCTTTTGTTCGCCTCTCAATCTAATGATTCCGCGCGCGGTTATGGGCATCAAGTATGCGGACAGCGATGCATGGTCTCTGTGGTCTCCAAAGTAAAAACAAAACTACGCCAACAAAACTCACAATGTATTTCAAGACTTGAAGGAAAACTTCCTCTGAATTACATTTTCGAACGCAAATGGGGTATCATACAAAAGATGTAAAAACTCGCAGAACGTACTAAAAATAAAGAAAAACCTACGTTTCCTCAGCATAGTTAATACTCATATTACGATTTTCACACGAGCTTACATCACAACTTGCAGACAAACTAATGAATTTAATGAATGCTAAGGAAACCACTTTCAAGGAATTACAAACACAAGCTGTTGGTTATATTATCATAGTCACGGTTTGACCTCCATTTCCACATTGTTTGAACACTGTCATAGAGAAACTTGAAGTTTTAGCTAATTTGGCACCACAAGGACGCAAAATTTGGGTCTGTCGATTAACAAAGCTGACTCGTGTCGCAAAACTAAAGGGCCGTTTACACTAGGGGACATTTCGGCCGTGAGGCGCGACACGTGTATACGAGGCTCACCACTGAGTCTCATTTATGTGTGTGTTTAAACGAAGTTCCCTATTTGCCACGGTAGTTACGAGGTTCTTGCGTGTCGCACATTCCTAATTCGATCAGAGCGAATAGAGAACTTCGTCTACACACGCACAAATATGAGGCTCAGTGGTTAGCCTCGTATACAAGTGTCGCGCCTCACGGCCGAAATGTCCCCTAGTGTAAACGGCCCTTACGACGGTACTGGAGACGATGTCGCAGACGTACGCGACTCGGTGAGAAGGAAAGGTGAAATGACAGCAAAGACAAGAAAAAACAGACTTGTGCAGGACGTCGGTTGCACGTTACCTGCTGGCCAGCTCCCACGATAGAAATAATGAAGATGCCTCCCTAATTATACATCTCAGTCAGAACAGATTTCTGAAACAAGTGTTGCTGGTTCTTTGGTGGTAACTAAGGTTACCACTGAGGGGCCCCAAGTTCATCAAGATCCAATGGACTGACAATATCAGCATACCTCCGTAAGTGTAGCTCTGACATTCTTTATTTGCCCTGAGGAATGTCACGTGCCCATGACGTGCTGAGGGACAATCAACTTCAGCTCGTCTTCCAGAGGGGTTCGGTATAGGTCGGTAGGAATAACGACAGAATATACCCATTAAATTTTATTCACATCAGAATAAATATGGACTTTTCACACGCTTCCTTCACTTAACAATCACTCAGCTGAGTCAGAATACACTTTATGGCTTAGTCAATAACAGTTCATTAATGATGCTCACAAAGAAAATGTACTACATAACAGCAAGAAAATTATTTCTCGCTACACAACACAAAAGTTTTATCCAAAATAAACGTGTACATTTTGGGATTCAATTCATAAATAGCTGATTTCAATTTACAAAGCTCAATGTCCACATAGCCTTTGGTCTCCAGCTATCGCTTGCGCAAGTTTTACAGAGGAAAGCACGACACATGCTGTGGTATAAAAGTAATGTATCAATTGGCCTCAAATTCAACTCAACGGGTCATTTTGGAATCCAGAACAATGCAAATGCTATCACACGTAGAGAATAACAGCCGAGGAGAAATTATACATTAAAAAGCAATCTGCATGAGAAGACGCGCAATATGCTAAAAAAGTCCTAAAACTATATCTTTAGGAATGCGATGCATTAAACACGAGAGCAGCTCAACAAAACGTCAGCACAACTTCAAATTTAACGTCCAATTTAGGTTCGCAGTAGGAATGAGTATGGATATTTTTAAGAAAACGGTATGAGCTTATAGAAGTAAAACTCTGAATTTTTACTTTGATAAGGATATAAGTCCATAAAATCGATTTGTGCAATAGTATCAATTGAGATGTCATGCAAAAATAACGGCATTCATTTTTCAAATCGGTAGAAAAGTAATGCTAGGTATTACCACGGTATTAGCATCAGAAGCCATTTCTCAATGTTTTAATGTAAGTGTCGAGATGCATGTGGTAGGATCCAAAAATTAAGATCTATTAAGGAAGAGTTTTAGGACACAAGTTTGAATGAGAGAGAAGCTACTAGATGATGAAATGAAGACTTTCAAAAACAACTTCAATGATGATGAGGTAGATGATTATCCTCTCGAGGCGGTGGCTCTGCTCCTCCCCGTGGTGGTTCTTGAGCAGCTCCAGCAGCTGCATGCAGTTGTTCAGCTTGTCGCTCATGATCTGCAATTCAAAATTCAGATCAATTCTCAACCATTTTATGGTCAGTTGAAAATTTGTTTTCCACATGTGACGCTTTGCGCGTGAAACTTAATATTTTGATAACTAAGATTTGTTGCACTCTAACATTCAAGGATTAAAATGGAGTTTACAAACATATTTTCTCATATTTTCTTTACTAGGATCCGTGTCGTGTAAGTTACCATGTTGTCACAATGCCTGTACATCACATAGAAGCATGTGTCACTACAAAGTTACTACATCTGTGCATCAGATGAGTGCGGGTCACAAAATCTTTTCATGTACCTCTGCTCCTCACGAATTTTGTAATCACAGTTCTTCAGGTCGTCCTATCAGATGGACAAAATACACAAAGCAGGCAGGCAAATACAATTGGACACGTCTGGTACATTGGCGCTGAACTCTTCCATAAATATTATGAGTATTGCCACGGGAATTGTAGGCCGTTACAAAGGCCTCGACACTATCGACCCTGAAGATCAACTTCACGTCACTACATGTGGTACCTCGGTGCGCCTGGAGATGGAGAGGTAGGTGGAGGTCCGCCTGTAGAGGAGCTCGAGGGGTTCGCGGTCCCAATAATAGTCTGGCGTGTCGAGCAGATCGGAGGAGAGCGTGAGGGAGTGGCGCAGCTCGTACAGCTGCCCCAGGCGCAGGAACACCTCCTTCTTTGGCAGGATTATGGTGCCATGCCTTCGCAGCTCCTGCACATTAACATGTTGCTTGCAATATGACTCATTGATGAGCCGTGCTTAAATTGTTCCTGCTGCAAAACGACCCATCGATGGGTTGGTTGAAATAGTTTTAATAATCTTTTAATATTAATGGTATTTACTGGACCCAGTTAATGTTTGGTATTCATAGAATTGCTAACAACTTTTGACTTGACAATTGAGTTGTGTATTGAACTCCAGTTTAGCCCATCGCAGTTAACATGTTAACAATGATCACGCTAACCCTCGACTTAGCATGAAAATCACAGTGAGAGATGAAGGAAGGACTAACCTGTGCGTTGAACGCAAGACAATGTAAAGCAATGTGTCAATTATTTCCTTCAAAATAGCACAACAAACTTTACAAAAGACAATATACAACAATGAATCAGCTGATGAACTAAAAAAATGATGATAAACATAAAATGCTGTTAGTGCAAAGGCAGATAATTTTAAAGCATGAAAATAATTTCAATTTGTAATATAAGAGAAATTCTTACATTTTGCAGGACTATAAAGCCCAAAAATTGAAAACCTTACAACAAATTAAATAGAACAATTTAGACTCACTGCATGAGATGATGAAAACTTCATGAGGACAACAATTAGAAGAACTATAGAATAGAAATTAGCAGAATGATGTTTTGTTACCTTGGAAAAAATAAATAAATAAACTGACACCTATGTCTCAGAAAATTCAAACAAATTAAAGAAAAAAAATCATAAATAATTCAAATGTAAAGTATATTGCACAGAACGGACATAGGGACCTAACCTTGCCTACAGGCACGGACTAAGAGACACCGTCAGTCAGATATAATTAAGGTCTCACCATATTTATCAAGAATCATCAGGTCAATGAGCACAGGAGAAACAAAAAGCAACTGATAATTTTACATCTTGATAACACTTTCAAAATTTTATGACAAAGGTAAAGAATTAGGAAGTTTTCTATTTTCTGAAGCTCCTACACGATTGCTGCACATATTGACGCACCATAATTTCTGCAGTCAATGTACCTCAAATTTTGTGTCCTATAGATTGATCAACACACCTCCGCAACAGGTACTCAACACACCTCCGCAACAGGTACTCAACACACCTCCGCAACAGGTACTCAACACACCTCCGCAACAGGTACTCAACACACCTCCGCAACAGGTTTGATGCTGTCTATGTAGCTGTCCAGTTCTGTCTCCCAGACACCAAGCTTCACAGAGTGGGCAAGGGCATTGGAGAAGGCATAGCGCTCGAGGTAACTAGGACTGCTCTCAGAGAGAAGAATGCGTCCTCCCGATAACCGAGTTTTGTTCCTGAAGATAAATTATACAATCAAATTTGAATACTCCATGTACGTCAAGATTTTTGCCTAATGGATTATCTGCCTTCAAGTTTAGAAATGCCAAACAAATCTCATTCTTAAACTATGGACATCAAGGGAAGAGCCTTATGTCAAAGTATTATTTAAGTGCTAATCAGGTAGAATGTAGAGGAATTATTTTTGAAGCATCATTACATGGAAACAATAAAGCCCTTGAGAGAATTCACAGAAAATTCAAGATTAGATCAAGATCTTTTCATCACACTGTCCATCAGCATAAAATTGTAAGAATAAAATTGTACTAAGCTCAAGTAGGTATATAAGAAATACTGTACAGTACAGCAACACAACTCGTTTGCTCAAAGAATGACCCTACATCAATATAAAGTTAGTCTCAACAATTGTGTGGTTCAAAGAATATTGAGCAATTAGTCACACACAAGTGTACTCTGTAGAATCATGTATAAAGGAATTACTGACAAAGATATGTGTTACAGCAAACTTTTAATCATTTCTGAACACATTAATTTTTTAAATAAAAAAAGTAATGATGGGTGATCCTGGCAACACTTTTGTAGTTGTAAGCTTGAGCACATGAACATTAGTTTTCAGGCATCTGACAACCAGCCTCAAAAAGAGTGGCAAAAACCAGGACATAGCTATAATATTTTTATGTATTCATAAGCTGAACTGCCTTTTCTTGCAAAATAAACCTACCTTCTGCATTGCCATGAACTACCCAAGCAAGCAAAATCAGTTTTTTGTTCATTTCTGCAAACCTACCAGCTTTCTAAATCTCATTCTTTGTATGTATAAATGAACAGATATGACAGCACTCATTATTTATATTGTCATATAAAGCCCGGAGGGTTGGGAACTAGGTTAAAGTTTCTTGCCTCATCTATTTTGTCTACATGCTTGTACAATACAACGAACAATACTGAGGATGGAGCAAGACTCTGAAACGTTTTATGGATTTGACGATGTGTAATATCAAATAATGCTTGACCTATGAGCAGTGTTCCTCGTTTTTAAATTCCTAATGAACATAAACAGCTAGACACAAATTACAAAAAATTGAAAGTAATTATAATGAGATGAGAAAAATGGAAACGTGAAGCAACTAAACACTACCACTCACTCAGCATAGGTGTAAGGCAAACTTTCACTCTGTTCCTCCATTGTCTCAGGGCCGACTACATCTCCTATGCAGAACTGCTTCATGTAAGTCAATATGTTGCTTCTTTCCAGCTCATCTACATTCCAGAACACAAGAGACCCATCACGGAAGAAGAAAATCTCTCTAGGTTCTGAAGAAACTTTGTACTGGCCAATCACGTGAAGCACTTCTGTGATATCTATAAAAAATAATTAAATGAGTCAAACATACAAGAACAGTTCCATAAAAACATAAAAAATTCAAGTATTTGTGTATGAATCCAATTCTTTTTCAAATTGAGTGATTTAAATATGATTAAATTGTTACTCATATAAGCATCTTTTACTTAGAATTTTATGCTTTGTATGATAGGTCTCACTGAATAACAATTTGAAAACACAGAATTAGCTTTAAAAAGACATCAAACTTGCCTGGAATGCAATCCAACTCATCATGGTTGGAGGAAGGAGAGGAATTGAAGCCCCTAACCTGCTGTGCTGCTGCATTAAGAGTGTCATCCTCCTCCACAAACTGGTTTCTGCTGGGTAAATAAAAAAACATAAGCTAGATACAACCACCACAGCTGACAAATGTGATTTTAAATTTTCATCATGAACATATATTTAAAAAATTCTATGCTGCTCATAAGATCTTATGAATATATTGAGCATGATCTTACATGGCTAACATCACCTCAAGCCTAAGGCAGCATTGGCTTTAGCATTGTGGTGGTTTGATCTTTCATAAAGACCAAGCTTCTGGAAGCCTTTAAGGAGTTCTTCCAGGTTGTACTCATCAGCTGTAGCATAAGCTGCCACCTGGTAATCCTAAAAATGAAAAAATTGGCGCTGAAATGTAATTCATATGTAAACCATGGCTAAAATACTAAATTCATCAAAAGAGCATTATTTCTGGCTTATTAAAATAAGATATTAGTAACAACTATGATCTGAAAGAATGCTACAGATAACTGTAACTAATGTAGCTATAAAAATAACATTACTCCATGAAGCTAATTTGCTTTACCAGACCCCATTAAAATGGAACTATAACGAACAGATAAAGATTGAAGTTTAGCCTTTTGTATAATCTCAAAATAAATAAAGAAGCAAGGGCAGTAACTTTCAAATTAACCATTATATTTTAATCAAAGAAGAGAATTAACACGTTAAGTGCGGCGTGACCCACCGGTGGTCATTTAGGTGATTTTCATAATGCTGCTGGCCGACCAGCAGTCACTGACTCAATTTATATAAATACTAAATGAAAGTTAAATGAAGGCATGATCCAGTCAATGTTTGCTATTTTCAAATTTTCTTA
>JACJUY010009267.1:4684-27626 GCA_014220935.1 Platorchestia sp. MABIK | reverse complement strand
CCCACACCTCTACAGCTACGGTCCCCAGGACCCCACACCTCTAGAGCTATGGTCCCCAGGACCCCACACCTCTAGAGCTACGGTCCCCAGGACCCCACGCCTCTAGAGCTACGGTCGACGAGCTGCAAAGTCTGAATTATGACATTTTGCATATCCTTCCTAATCTCCTGATATCTCTCCCACTGATAAAAATCACTTATTCAAGCATTTTGAAATCCTTATTCACGATAAAAAATTATTGAACAAAGAATGTATAGTTGAAGCATTTGAAGAGTTTATTCAAGAAAATTGTAGCAAATTCCTTGAAGATGGAATGTAGGATTTTGAAAAACTTTGGGCGAAGGTCGTAGAGAAGAAAGGGGGATGACATTTTGATTTAAATAAACCTTAATAGCAATTATATTTCCATTTGCAAATGCGAATTTTTATGTGAAAAAAACGGTATTTATCATTAATTATGTGCGAGTAAAATTCTAACAAACGTCACCTTTTTGTCAGGAAACATGATCCCGATGTAGCGGTCCAACGCTCTCTGTAGCAGCGGGCACGTTTCGTAGGTTGCGTTGAAGCTGCTCGGCATAGGAAACTAGATTAGATTTTCATTTTAGCATCTTAAAAACAAATAATTGAAGTTTCTAATAAACTTACCTCATATATATTTTTTCATGAATTTATGGTAGATTCAAAGTGAGGGTTCTATCAGAAAATACAGCCACTAAGAGCGATGCATCACAGAACTGCGGAAGGAAAGGATATAAACCTTCACCTGAACTGGTCTGCATTGATGGCCACGATGGTTATCTCTGACATTGCCAGCTGAGGCTTAGGCCACACCTGCCCCACCGTGGGGACAATGTACGGGTGTCCCCCTGCATCAGCTCCCTCCAGGCTCAGGAGCCCAACTAGTACCAACACTGTCCCCAGCGCCAACATCGTGCACTGCGCAAAGGATTCTTCCTAACAGTTTCTGAGTGGGAAAAATAAACACACAAGTTAGAGAGCAAGATTGGAAACATCATGTCAACTATTGATTTTATGAATGATATGACGACTATTCACTACAAAATGCTATTCATTGTAACTTGACTCAATTCACATGCTCAATGTGAATTTCAGGGAAGTCAAATTTTGCGAGTGAAGTTTCATTTCATGACAGCTGCACACCTCCCATTACGATACAGATGTCACGGTGCAGATGAGTCTCCACCTTGGAATCAAAATTGCTTTCTATTTACTATTTCCGTACCGCTTATGAGAGTAGGTCATCAAGTGTCTCTCAACTTGCCTTTTTTTATAAAACATTTCAGTTTTCATATATATCTTCATTGTTTCTGTTGTGTTAATTTTTATTGTGACATAAGTTCTCGATTTAAAACACTGGGGATGACGTGCAGACCCGTTGTGAATTGCAATGAGGGCACATGCTGCAAGGGATGTTCCCTTTCCCGTCTGCTGCACACCTCCCGATGCGATTCAGACGTTAAGATAGAGATGACCAGCAGGTGAGAATTACATGCTTTTTGTTATTCCTTAATCGCTGTTAAGATTAGATCAACATTTATCTTACGTCTGTCCCTTTTTTTGGATTATGTATTTCAGTATCTATATATGTTTATCTTCATTACAGAGAAATTTTCAAGATCTCACTATCCATGATGAATACAGCTATTTTATATTGGCAACAATTTAAAAAAATATAACATTACTAACTTAGTGACATGTTATGGCCTAGAAAGTGTGATCCAGTTAAGTAATTTCCTCTCTCTACAAGAGGTTATTCTGTCAAAATCTGGCATTAGTGAGAAAGACAAACGATTTCAAACACTTGAGGTTAGTTGAAGTTGATTGCGTGTATATGCATCAAATTTTCTTATACAGCCACCAATGCCCTCATCACGATCATGCAGACCACCATTTATTTTTGTCCCGTATACCCATGTCTTTTATAGAAAGTTAGCGATAAATTTAAATACATTCCTATTCATAAATTTAAATGTCTATCTTTATGTTAGATTCGTCCTCTTTTCCATATATCTTCGTATTTTCCTTAGTTTGTAAGAATCAACCTTAAAACATATTCTTCAGAGAGTAGCGCACCGCATTTCTATCTCACCTACTTGACCCTGTGCTCCGATTGTATGCTGAATTTATCAGTTGATAAAGTTACTGTAGTGCGCTAATCTTAGTGCGCAATTGGACGGACGACGTTAGCGAGTACAAGAACTATGAATAATGCGAGTATTCTAACACCGTAATTCTTGCATCTGGAAATGCTGGTTAGAAAATATCATACAATACATTAATCTTTTTTACATTAACGAATTTATATGCACATTCGCTCAAAAGCAGAAAATTTTTTGTGTCATTATTAAAAAAAACAGCTTAAGGATTTGAGGAAGTTTTAGGCCATTCTGTGTCTTCTGAGATAACGTCTGGTCGCAAACGTGAAAACACACTTATAAAAATTCTAATAGATTTCGATCAAAATTGCGCATTTAAAGTTACAATAAAATTCCATGAACAGAATGTGACTTCTTTAATTATTATATTTATAAATAGGAGAAAATTACAGGATTTACACTTAAAGTTACAACTCAAAAATGTTTCGAACAATATTAATGGTAGTCGCCGGGTGAAACAGATAGCGGTTATACGTTCCTTTAGAAAACGACATTATAATTAATTTAGATTTTTAAATAGCGCTCTGAATGCGTCTTTTAGAACTGCTAAATTATGAGGCGTACTGGCACAGTAAATACACACACAATTTTACATTTCATTTGAGAATTTGGTGCACCTTGATGGAAATGTAAAAAACCATAATCATAAAAAATTTGAAGTTAGTGCAAAAAATAACCAACGTAAAAATGCAAGGGTAAAGCAAGGAATTTGTCCAAATTTCGAGAATAGTTATTGAGCATACTCGAAGGCTTCACTGAAACTCGCTCTGATGCTAAGTTGGTGTAGTAGATGAAAGTAATAAAGTTCAGTGTCGTGCATGCTGCCATTAACAGCATGAAGTTGTGAAATTGGAGACATCTTTGAAGACAACGACGAAAACTTTTCGTGACCTAGCAAATAATTACTGGCTGATCATTGTAATTGCTCGCTGTGTAGCCTCGACTGAAAACTGCCGCACGTTTTGAATGAGCAAATCCGACAATGCCTCGTATTTCAACTAATTTCAACGTAAAGTACCCTGCACGTACTTCAGATCTGATGTCGAAAACAAGCAAGCAATGATAACGCAGTGGTGAATAATGATGTTCACCATCACATGTACACTTTGCGGTCAAAAATAGGTTTCACGGTGCACGTTATCTTTCTTTTTACATTTAAATCATTTCATTTTAGAGCTCGTTTGCTTCCTTGAAAGTGTACGTGGCAACACTCTAAAAGTATTTAAGAGGTAAATACTTGTTTTGAGAACATGTAAAATTGTAAACTTTCATTCAAATCGCAAACATGAAAACCTGTGAAAATGACCTGTAAGCATTTGGCATCAGTGGGTTTTATCAAAGGGGAAAATCAACTCTGGACGTCTGTACAGTAGCCGGTATAAATATCAGAATAAAAAGAGAGAACAACGGCACGCATAAAACAAGAAAGCGAACCCAGTTTATTTCATTGAAATTATGGAAGGCCTAACGTTCTGGTTGACAGGGACAGACGGTCTTGGAAAAAATTCCTGAAGAAAATTCCGCATTCATCAGCCCAAATGGTAACTTGCAAATTTTGTGAAAGTCCAAAGACAATTTCTGAAAGGACTGCTCGTCGAGAGTCAAGGCAAGGGTGCATCGCTCAGAAATCCGATTTTTCGTCAAATTTTCAATTTTGGGATTTCTGCCCAAAAATGTAAACAAGGTTTGTATCTTTAACGTAGACCAATAATGCCATGCTGTACTGTAGATGCTCAAACTAAAGCTTCCTGCTATTCTTCAGTAATTTTTTATGATATTAATTTTTAAAGCTGATTTTCTAAAGCTGAACTGTGTTTTTGTTCATCCCCATTGACATGAATATCAGCTTTTCTCAGGAAGCCTACCATGAATTTCCATAAAAAATCGCTGAATTTTACAGTATGTATAACAGCTCAGTTCTTACTAAAATTAACTTCTTAATTATAATAGTTTCTCAGGAATGTCTATTTAGTTTCTGAATTCATGTTGCAAAACAATCACTGTTCCGTCTATCAGATGTAGGCCGCCACAGTTTCGTAATTAAAATATTTTTTCTTGAAGTTTTTAGCTTGATAAGACACTTCTAAGTGCCAATAACTCGCTCATGATGTTTCAATAAGAATCGTTATGTGTTGACTTGGATATCGCGATATCCCTGAAGTGGCATTTCGAATTCTCATCACGATGGCGGCCATTTTGAAGTAACGTAAATTAGCATAAATAGGGATAATTTCGATTAGATGGACAAAAACAGGGAATTGGTACATGGCCAATACAGATTGAGTGCAAATTAACTATGGAGTTTTTTCATTCATCGTCTGAGGCTCGCCTGAAAATGCCTTATTTTTGAGCCCTTTCTGTCCTAACCCTTGCATTGAAGAAAATGAATTGATGCGAATACAAATCTATCAAGAAGCCACTAGCGTCAGCAGCAAATCGTAAAAAAACGTTCGTTATTTGCTCGAGATTGGAGTATTGAGGATTGGAAGCGATGAATTCCCCCTCTTTCAAACCAGTGGGTGAGTTAGGGTACGGTGACAGCCAAAGGTAGCTATGGATCCATCTTGCATAATCCCAACTGTTCAGGCATCTAGAGGACATGTGATCCTTTGGGGCTGTTTTTGATGAGATGGATATGAATCTTCTTCTCTTTTTAATATCAAAATGAGTTCCAAGGAACATTTACAAGTTTGATCCGACAACATTTAGCATTCCATATAGTTTTATTCTCGTGATGGCGACGGAATCCTTCAGGACGACAATGCTTTCATCTAATGGGTGAAAAATGTTTAGCATTGGTTTATTGCGGGTTGAGGAAACATTTGAGTGCATGGAATAGCCACCTCAATGTCTTGTTTTGAACCCCGCTGAAAATTTACCGGATGAGCTTGGGAGGGACTCTTTAACATGAACTACTTTGGACAGGTTACTTCAATTAATGCTAAAAATAGATGCGCAGATAATCCAAAATTTGGTAGAATCAATACCGGTAGAATGAAAGCTGTAACGCGAGTTGAAGGCAGTCCGATCGCACGCTAATGAATTCCTGAATTATGCGACTTTTTGTGCCACTTAGTGTGACATTGGTAATAATATTCACTCTCAATTTTATCGGTAAAATTTCAACAACCCCTTCACGTTTTGTAGATGCATAAAGCACCTCTGCATCTCGGTTCACAAGCATGAGAGTACGACTGAGTTTTACAGCTTCTGGTTCATTTTATCGGCTTGACCATCTCGTTATCTCTGTTATCTCCGGCCGTTGTTGGTAAGCTAGGCTGAGACAATACTTAACGCATTCAAAAATTGCTCTGTGTAATGTTTGAACGCTAAATACAAAGTAATTTTTGGCCATGAATTTGAGGAGAAGAGAAAAATTGTGTGAGGAGACTTCTATCTCTTAAGAGAATAAAGAGAGAACAGTCATGAAGAGAGATTTACTCGTGAACCTTAAAGAAACGGGTAGGAAAGAGATGCTATTTTAGATTGCAAAGAAAGAAGTTTGAAGAAGTAGTATTTAGAGTTCATTCTTGGGATATTTTTTACTTTTTCAGAACTGCTCAGAAAAAAGCTGTACATATTCTATCCTTGCTTTAAACCACAGTTAAATTCTAGATGACAAACTTTCTTTTCGATGGCCCGAAAATTTCACTTGGGGCCGCGTAGATGTAACCTGTCATTTTCATCTCGTTAGCAAGTCGTCTATTTATCGTGAACTGTTAGCCTTCGTATGTTTGTGAGTTAATCACGATTCATTTCACTAAACATTACACAGTGAGATTTTGAGACCATGCGATATCATAGCATTTGTATGTTTGTGAGTTTTTCCCTATGTATTTTGCTAAATATTACAACGGGAGATTTCATGGATGTGAGATCTAGCATTCGTTTCTTTGTGAGTATACACGGTGTATTTTACTAAATGTTTAATTTTTAGCACCAAATAGAATAAATCCTTCCTTGAATAACTTCTGAAGATCTTTTAATTTCATGATGACACAATTTAACCGCATTTTGTCTGCATTCACGGACTTGTTTAACGACATTCTCGATGCTCACGCGCCTTAAATTCAGTCAATACCGCAATGAAATCTCGTACTCAAACACACTCCATTATTGGCATGGAAGCTCCTTCGATCCAAGCCGTCTGAAAATGTAAACTATGGAAATATGTATATAATATGTGTATTTAATACTGTTTATATATATATATACATATATATGTATAGCACCTAATAATATCCTTGGTGTGTTAATTTATGTGTATATTTGTTTGTGTTTGTCATTCACATCTTGAAAATTTATGCAAAGATGATATTGAATCGCGTCATTTTTGAAGGGCCGTGTACACTCGTATTTAATAAAACTTATATTTTTCAGGATATCACAAATACTTCGTTTTTTTTAATTCATTCAATAATATAGAAGTTATTAAATATTCTTTCAGGTCCCGTATTTGAAAATCCCCCTGTAGTTACCTTAACTTTTCAGTTTAGCGCTGTGTGTGCTTTCCATCAAGGTCCGAAGAATAGAAATTGTAGGCATGCTGCTCATGTGATGAAAAACTTCGAATAAGACGGGAAGTTTCGTGATGAAAAATATCTATTGCGTTCAATAGCAGTGAGTTATCGTTTCCGAACATCGACAGTACGTTGCCGTTACTGATAACTGAAGCATTTATTATGATTTAGTCAATCCGGTAGCCGGCCCAAAGCATACATTCATTGCAACGCGTTTCGTAAGTTTAAATTAAAAGTTAAACTCTGAAAAAGTGACCGTCATAATTCAGTTTTATCATTCATGCTGCACAGGTCCTCAGGCCCACGAGTTCTGCCAGTGCAGACACGGTACCTCACGTCTGAGCTCACTTGAACGTGCGGCCGGGTTTGTAAATATTGGTTGTACTTCATTGAACTAATAAAACCTTTATCTTCGCTATTTTAATACGTTGCGGTTTGTAAGCTCAAAAAACATTATACTTAATATTTTCAAATTGCTGATTTTGCTTTTTGTAATTTAAGTGCAATCTAAAAATAAATCTTTGAGGTGAGAAGTTTGAAGGTATGATAAATTTACTAGAGTGTTAAAGCAAGACTGGATGTACAAAACAGTTGGTGTAACTGCTTTCAAATAGAAACTACGTGAGTTATGAAAGATTGAGTTTCATGTTCGAATATTTATCTCTCTTGTGTTAATCGCGTACTTTCTATCTCCGCTTTGAATTTTCTCACACTTCCTCACCCTTGTGTTGCATGATGGTGACATACTGTATTTTTCTACCTATTTTCTTCCAGAAAGTTAAAGAATAGGTTAGTCCAACTGAGCGCAGAACACGCAAATTTCATTCTGTAGAAGATAAAGAGGAGAAATAACGCCGTGCAGATACGAGGCAATTAAGTCAAACACGCACTGTTTAAAATAAGTTTTATTCCCACAGCTCGTTAACTCGAAAGCAAAATCAGTGTAGATGACTTACGTAAAAAATTGATATTTATCAAACAAATCTTTTTCTAATCCCGCTGATCATCAGTTAGTTTTTAAATTTATGAATGAGGGAAACATGTAGACATGTGTGCTAGAAATGAAGAATCTCGCGTTAGCAGAGCACGGTCACGGCAGTATGGCGCCGCAGTCCCGACTTCCAGGCTTCAAGTAAAAACGGTTATTTTAATTCTGCACAGATGTCAACTGAACAGCAAAGCTGTAATCAATAAATTACAAAGTACAATAGAATGAACTTAGTCCTGGCAATTCACTGCAGTGCTGTTACTTATATGGATAAATATTAGCTTTCTTGCCTCTTCAAGTAACTCGAAATGCCCAGTAATTTTAACACCAAGCCCAACCGTAAACATTCAACCACAATCCCCTTTTTAAAGAATTAGCTTAAACGGCGGAGTTGTGTTCCTACCTAATTTTCCTTAACATTCTAGCCCATCAATGGTTGATCATGTTCCTACAGGGAAATGTTTTGCATAATTCAATTTTCACATTTTTAATCCGCATTTAACGCTTGATTTTTTGTTATCCTACGACAAACGTCAGAAGTCCTGCATGGATCATCACAGGCCATCGTCTCTTGAAGCGTTCGTCACAATGCTGACACTTACGCCTCCACAAATCGGAATGCGGTAGGTCAACAAATTTTTAATTAAGTTCCGGTAACTCTGTTCATCGTTTATTTCGAAATCACTAACCTTCTACTTTTGACCGATTTCGTCGCGTGATTGAAATGGGAATTTGTAATTTCGATGCGGCAGCTTTTGCCCAATCTTACCTTGATTCTTGGTAGCTTAATATTTTCCTCCATCGCTTAGGGTGAGCTCACGTGTGGTGTCAACATTCCTATAAATTTCAAGTAATTGCAATGCAAGGAGACCAAGTGCACCTAAAATGACTAATTCAGATAAACTCATCAAACACGCGACGCTCAACTGCGTTATCACGATACCGTTCATGGATTACTGAATAACTAAATCTTTAGACCAACAACACCGGCCTCAAAGATCTGCGGAGCAGTAAGACCACCCGAGTGGCTCAGCATCGTAGCCCCTGGCCAGCAGGCGGCAGCGGTGCTCCTCCAGCCGCGGCGCCGCTTCCTCCGTGCTGTTCACGGACGCATCGCTCCACAGGCGCTCCGCCACCACCGACGCCCTCGGCCACGTCCGTGAAATCAAGTTTGTCCTGTCCACCCACTCGGCCCACATGCAGGCTTCGCCTCCAACCACCAGACTCTTTTGATCAGCAGTACCTGTAAAAGCGACGTTTTTCATTTTAAGATCCTAGGTGACTTTCCCCATCGGGTGCTTACGCCTAATCGAGATTCTTTAGCTACTAAAGCTAAAAACAATAACAAAGGCATATGGTCATGATAGAGTAATTTTGAACGTTGAAGAGAGTGTATGTATATACTGTACGCATAAATATGCGCAATGCATGCATGAGAATGAAGTATATACAACGCATTTTACCAGTAAAATTGTACGGGTCACACTCGTAGTAAGGATGCCAGTCTGTTCCGTAACTGATGTAGTTCAGGTACCAGCATGACGACAGCAGCGTAGAAAAGCCTCCCGCAGTAACCTGTCATCACAAAATGAAGTTTTCACTATAAACTATTAGAGTCTGATGAAGAATGCAAAATTTCGCGAAATAGTAAGAAATTATCAAGAGTTTTGGTTGGTCGTCTGAGGATTTTAATGAAAATCTTACGTCGGAAAGCTCCTGCTGAAGACTCGTACCGGAACCCTTCCAGATGTGCACCACTGTATCGCTCGCCAAGGCAACTTTGTTGTCAAAAACTTCCTGCCACACAATGTACCTGATAAAGTTTAAAGAGGGAAATCATTTCAGTACTGCCAAGTTCCCCTATAATTAACAAGGAGAATCTGACATTTCGAGAAAATTAGAAACGTTAATGCTCATATTAGTGCTCTATACCTCAGCTAGTGAACATGAATCTAAAATATTCATCTCCAAAAAATGCCCTTCTTTAAATGCAGTGACTAAGCATGTAGCTGAACACTAGGTTTATTCAGCAACTCATGTATGTGTTCCTAGAAGGTTGTATGTGTGTAGAAGCTATAACCTGAGTACATCGACAATGCATGGAACAGCATCTTCAGGATCCACTGACTCGTACTTTGTGTTTCATTTTGAAAGCATGTTCTATTCAAAAACTAAACATGCGACTTCGGAAAATCTATCCCAAATTTCATTGCAGTTCTACTCATATGTGAAGTCCACAGTATCTGCATACAAAACCTGTTCTTTTTTATGATACTTAGCATAGAAAGCGCGACCCACCCGTTGGCCGTGGGAAGTTTGGATACGATGTCGAGGACTCTGGTGATGTAGTAGCTCTCCAGGCCCTCGTAGGTGGTGATGTTGTTCTGCGTCATGAATTCTGTGATTCCGGGGTTACTTTCCCTGTGAAGATACGGAAAATGAGTGAAACTGCATGATGATATGCCAATACTACTAATGCTAGGTTAGGGAAATTATTTCTTTTGTTAGATCGTTACTAGTATTCAGAAAGTTATTTTGCCGTACAATTTTTCTCACTGAGTTTTCATACTTATGCATGGGTATTTGAACAGCTGAGTTTTTCTAACCGACACCATTCTGTTACTTGAGCATTTACTTTTACGCAGTTATTGCTTTAGCTCGATCTCTATGTGGCTAAGTTTTGTTCTTAAATTATTTTTAATCTCCGATTCCAAATCAGTTCAGAGGTAGTTCGAAAAAAATGTTCTATCTTGGGAGAACACTGATACAAAAGCAAACAATTCTTTGCTCGTTCATAAGGAGTTAGCTGAGAATTACTCCGCGGGGCGAATTCGAGGTTGCAGGTCCTTAATTATTTCACAATAGAATTTTACGAAGTGGAACGATTTATATATCCTAAGATGGCATCTACTTATTATTTTTGACTTTGGTCATCCCAAGGCATGAACTTTTAGGTTATTAAAATTCAATATTAACTTAGCCCATATGCTTTACATTGACCTCTTCACTGTTTTGTAAATCATAAAACTGTTACCAATTTTCCAGCGTGCGCAGGAAATCTTTTATTTTCGGGTCCACGGCTCAAATGAACACAAATCTTTCATCAGTTGAACAGTCAGAGCTGGAAATGAGACCAGACCTCATCTTTTACATTTCACTACTTAATTAAGCGTTTTGACCGCTCCGAGTATGAGCTACGGAGACTGTACATCAGACATCTTTGCAGCATTTCTTTTAATTTTGTCGTTGATTTGTACAGATTTTGATAAACATTGAGAACTGACAAATGAGTAATCCAAAACAAATTAAATCACTGTTCATTAAGATTGCTTTGTATTTCGCATTCCCATGGAATGGTCGAGTGTGCCGCCCTTCGTGTATTCGTGTACCGAGCCACATAAAAGCGCTTGTCGTGTCTGAGTAATCGCACTTTGATCGAGCTCTTCCCGCCGACAGCACCGGCGCAGCCCCTGCTCAGACCTACAGTAAACTCCGCCAAATCGTCTCCGACTTTGATTCTCCGAAAGTAGTAGCCACGNTTTTAATTTTGTCGTTGATTTGTACAGATTTTGATAAACATTGAGAACTGACAAATGAGTAATCCAAGTGAAATTATATTTCCAAAACAAATTAAATCACTGTTCATTAAGATTGCTTTGTATTTCGCATTCCCATGGAATGGTCGAGAATGCTTGGGTAAAATAATTCATGACATGAAGAAAGACTGAATAAGCGCGTTCGAAGTTCATTAGCGTTCATTTTAGAGTAAAAATAAGAATTAAATTTGCAAAGAAAATCACAAAACAGTTCGTTTAACGCCAAATCAGATGAGTTCCTTTTTTCCGGAAAATAATGAGAGTATTCTCATCATGATCAGCAGAGCACAAAACCTTTTCTGACGGAAAGAAATAAATTTAACTGTAGAATTTCCGACGATAGAAAAATAGATGATATCGTATTTCAATTCGCTTTTAATGACATATCAACAAGTCTTAGATGAAAAATGTTCACACAGAATGTTTGGCTATTTATGACTTGTCATCGATTATTTGCATTAGTATATTAACTCTCACACCGCGATGTCATTACTGTACTCTATTTTTCGAAGTCCGCCTGCTTTCCTCGCTATAGTTACGAAATATCAAACGAACTTTTCAGCCTCTATCTACTCTTTTAGCGCTTGCGTGTTAGAGATAATTAGTGATAGAGGTTTAAAATGAGCCATAATATTGTCGTTTTATTCCTCTACAGTGCATAAAAAATAAATTATACACTTGAGCGTACATTTTTTTGCTTTGTCATAACGTTCTGTCTCGTATCAGTTTGGATATGCATGGATTTCCTCTCGGGTGTAGATTTGATCTAGTGCTTCGGATTCAATTGCATTTTTTCTCAGTAAATATATGCAACATGCATTGCCCAATGATGGATTTACTTGAAGTAGAATCAATATGTAAATTTCTACAAAGACATTCAATCCAAGTTAAAATTGCAACCATGTTTTCCGCTCACCTTACTTGTTAGACTTTCAAATTTTTAGCCAGAGGACCGAAAAACGCTTACCAGCAACTGAAAGGCACTTCGTCTCCGCCCAAGTGCAGGTAGTGATCCGGGAAGCGACTTCCCACTTCCGTGAAGAGTTGAGTTAGAAAATCGTAGGCACTTTCCTTTGAAGGGTCTATGGGACCGTACGATCCGTCTGGAGAGCCACTGAAAAAAGTACGATACTCGTAAATTCATCTTAGAAGAAAACGTTACAGACCTCAAAACTTCACTGATTTGACATCTAATACTGAAGGCCTTAAAGCCTTTTTATCTATATAGTTTTTACAACAATTGTTGGGAAATTTTAAGAGGTATTGCAGTGGAAGTGTCATAAGCACTGAAAAACAGTAGCTTTCTGAACGATTCGGTAGTTTTTTCATCATTATGGACTCACTCAGTGTAGCACTCAGTGAGCAAATCTGGCTGACCGTCTCCCCAGCTCCGGGTGTGACCTGAGAAAGGAATAATTATTTTGACGATAGTAATGGTCAAGTGGAGTTTCTATCAACAGTACTATTTTCTCATTACTACATTTAGTCAGTTCTCAACCATAATAGGGATTCAGAACTTTAAGTTCGTCTTCGATTATGATAGAATAACAGACGGAACTCACCTGGACTGTCGAACTCGGGTATGACTCGAATGCCCCTGTCCGTGGCGTAGGCGACGATGTCGGCGATGTCTGCTGCGGTGTACACGCGCTCGCTGCTCCACGCCCCTTGTGCGCTGCACAAATAATACATTACCTTCACCTCTGCTGCAAACCACCGTAACTCTAAACTGTACAATTTTTCATCATTTGTTTGAGAGTTTTGATACTCATTATCTCCAGTGAATCAACATGAGCGAAATATATGATACAATTTTAATGAAGGTACAAACCTGGGATTACATGTCTTTATTTGAATTCAAATTCTATCTTCCAAGTCATTTGTGTACAATATCAACATTTTCGAATTTTAGAGCTTATTACTTCTTTATCTTCTGAACAAATTTGCACGGTATCGACTCTCCTAAAGATGGAGTGGAACGAAACATTTGCCAGAAGAGATCATTTTCACGGTATCCTTATTTGGATGGATCAAATATTTTGTATATCGGTTGAACGTGAGTGTAGGCCTCGATCAGCAACATATATTTAGAGCCTCTGGTGGCAGTATACGCTCCGATGTCTTCTCTCTGACTAATTTAGAATTGAATAGATCATGACAACACAGACGAGCCGAGTGACAAAAATTTTTTATTGGGTTGTATGTTATCCAAGTCCCATTCTGTAAGACACCAATCACGTCAAGTTAATATGGTCGGAGCGAAGTAGAAGGCGGTAAAACAATCAATCAAAGAACTGCTGGTATTCCTACTTACACCACTTACTAATAATCATTAATATTTTTACAAATCCTGTACCTCTACAGGAGGGAAGGAAAAACGAGTATAACGTGTGAAATCAGAAGACTATTCCTATTTGCAGAATAATATTTAGACGAGGGATGTAATAGCATTGCAGATATTGCATTGCAGTGTACTTTTTAAACGTTAAAAGTTATAATTTTACCGGTAAGCCTTAGTGTGTAATGTAGTAGGTGCGTTTACCTTTTTTACATAAAAACTAGCATTTGATTCATTGACAATTTGAATTTCAAATAAAAAGTGCATCTATTTCCAATGAATGAAATACTTTAGATGCATAGATGTAAAACAGGAGGATCCAGAGGATGCTACTTACCTCAAGTCAGGGAAGACTGCGCTCACGTAGGGGAAGCTCTGGTCATCGACGATGTGCCAGTGCAGGACGTTGTACTTGTTCATGCTCATGAGGTCAAGCATCTCCTTGATCTTGTCCATGGGTAGGAAGTGCCGGGCCGTGTCAATCATGAAGCCTCTGGAAACATTAAGGTAGCGTTTGATTTGAAAAATTTTTTGGAAAAATTAATCGAAAGTAGTACAGTTGAATCGCTTTACAGTTTCACACTCACTGGACTTGATTCAACATAACTCGCTAAGAGGAGATTCATGTCATAAAAACTCTGTTATGCTTTTCTCATCAGTTCAGATGGATGAAAAAGTGATTCTTCTTCACTGCAAACTTTCAATGAGTCTCAAGATAAATTGGTCGCTAATCTAGATGAAGTACCTGCTTGTTTATAATTACAGAAGTATGTAATTACCATCACCGAGTGTAAATCTGCCGTAACTCATTAACATTTAAGTTTTCGTTACTCAACAACGCAAAATAATCAATTTTCACCCATTGTAGGCTGGTCTTTGGGATCCAAAAATGTAAGTTAAATTTACTTTAAATTGTGCATAGAGGAGTGAGTTAGGCAAAAAATTGTTAAACTTTTCCAACAAAAGAATTTGGCTACAACCATTTGGGGTCGATACTGGCATGTCTAATTGAAAATTGAATCACAACTTTGCAATGTACAACGATGATAAATTTTGAAGTACAATCCACACAATTTCAAAATATTGTAACTAATTTTAACTGACACTATTGAAATATCAAATTAAAGAAATTTAAATCGTTAGCTGTCTTTATTTGGAGTTTTGTATAGAACGTCAATTCTTACAACTTGTGCTGGTCGATCAACAAATTTTTGCAACAAAGTTTCCCTAATCCAGAAAGAATTTTGTAAATATATTTTGTCACTTCAAAAACCTGTGAGGAAAACGGGGGAAGTCCATGATCTGGGTGGAGTAAACGAAGAAGCCTCCCTCCCCGTCGGGGATGAGGAGCTGAGACAGGGACTCCAGTCCCCTCAACACTCCCCACACACTGGAGGACACGATGCTCCCCACCCCGGGCTCGTCGGGACTGTCGATCTGAGCGGGAGGAAGCTCATCTCAGAATGTAACTGGCAACAAACTCGTTAACTGCTCTACACCCATGATAATCACTTGTTCTATTGCGGTGCTTCTTTGTGATGAAATTTTTTATTTTAAATGAAAAGGAACCGGGTAAACATTGTAAACAGCACAAATGCAAATACTTCTCAGTAATTAAGAGTGTATGTAAGAGTATATTCCTCCTAGTTGAATGTCCAAGCCTCTCTATAAAGTTACACAAACACAACTATGTCTACTCATAAAGTGCTATGCAATTTTCACGCACATTTTTAGCATTTTAAAATTATAATTTGATGTATTAGAAAGAATTGAAGAGCCACGTAGATAACTCTCGTGCAACATTTTCACCGGTAAATTTATGATTTGTTTAATTCAAAAAGCAGAAAACGCTTATTTTTGCGTTTTGACAAGTAAAATTTAAGCTGTGGCTTCAAAATAGTACCTACGCACATGAACGCAACCCTGAGCCCTTCTGCTGAAGTCAGTTGAAACTAGATGTCTAAAAGCGTGTTGGAACAGCAAAGCTTGTTGAAAATAGTCATTTTAAGTAACAATTTGCTTCAACTATGGTCAGACATACAAGTCTTAAGTAAAGAAAAACTTTAATCATGGCCCATGCAATTCATAAATATCATTACTTACACGTCACAAATGATAACAACAATATCACACATAACATCCCTGCCGAAGGGGTACCTTAATTTGGTAGTTCTCGTCCATGTTGAGATAAGGGGCATCCTCGCAGGGAGACATGAGCCTGATCTCGAATACCGAGAGGTCCTTCACATCCTTCTTCGGTTTTCTAAACTTTGCCACCTTCGATTTCTGTGACAGTGGTTAGAAACTATTAGAGTCGCATCGTTCACTTTCTTTTCAATTTTCTACAGATAAGGGCAAATGAAGAATACTCTTTCTTTTTAGTTCTAAAGCATTGAAATTACTAATCATCTACGTTTACGTTGATAAAAATTGAAATGAACCTATTTAAGCATTCAAGTTCACAATTTTTCAGTATTCCGTAACATTACCATATGAATCATCGTAATTTCAAGTAATTCATGAAAAAGTGCTGTTGTAAAATAGCTTTACAACAAGCAATAACTGAAATGCTTTTGAAATCTTACCTTTCTATCGGGAAACATTATGGCCAAGTAGCGCTGCAGAGCCCTTTCCAATAGAGGGCACGTTTCCATGGTTGTGTTGAAACTGCGCTCATTGTATTGAAGAATGTGTTAGCAAGTTGCCTTTACTATCTGCAGTTTCTACGCTGTAATTATATTCTTGCGAAGTTACTTAAAAGCGATTACTTCTTTATAATATCATAATTCACTTCTTTACCTGATATTGCAACACTATAATCATAACATTTCCTAGAAGTTTTGTCAAAACGAATAATATAAAGTCATTCAACTGTTGTTCAGGTACGTACCTGAATTGGTCCTGGTTGACATTCACGATGGAGGTCTCCGACGTCACGAGCTGGGGTTTGGGCCACACCTGGCCCGAGGTGGGCACAATGTAGGGGTGGCCTCCAGCATCCACCTCTACGGACGTCAGCGATCCTATAAAAAGTATCGCTATTCCCAAAAGTAACATTTTGCGTTCTGAGGAAGAAGTCTCTTTTGCGACTATTGAGCACTAACTGAAAAACAAAATTTCAGATTATACAACAGGAATTATCATTATAAGTTCTCTGATACAAGCGCGAAGAAGTGCAAATCGGGAACCGTACACAGCGCAATCGAAGTTGTGTTCATACAATTTCTAAGCCATGGAATGACATGGATCTCACTTAGAATAAGGCTAAAATTGAAAAAAAGGTGATAGCTTCATGCAGATGAAAAATTTTAAGTTATCATCTCAAAATATATTGCAAACGTAGGTGAAATGTTTTCGTCAAAATTTATTTGTAGAGGCTATTGCTATTTTGGGCCATATATGTTATTCTCATTTTTTTTAAATCCCGTCCTCTTGTTTTTCACGAGAAAAATTTTTTCCGGGTTAATCCTTCAAGTTATTTATGTTTTTCGGTCCTCCAAATTATATATTTTTTTTAATGTTTCGAGAAATTTACAAGTTCTGCGCGTTGCTGAAATGTATGATTGTTCCCTGGAGCATTATTTAGTTGAACGATCCTGTACTCTCCTTCAGTTATCTTTAATGTCTCTTTACTGCTGGATAATTTTTTCGTGATGCTTATATTGCCGGTCTGATTAGATCAAAAACACTTTCCACATGATGCTGTATCCTCTAAACTTCAGGGTTGCAAAAATGTTCAGACAGTTATGGGCACAACCCCATTTCCACCGGCCATGACGAGCTGCCAGCACGGTCCGATTCTCCAGATGTGTTCCAAGTCCATCAGCATCGCGTTGAGTCTTTTCATCTACGAGACATCTTTCCCAGGCTGTACTAGACTTCTGACCACGCCAAAGCCCCTATATATTTATAAGCCCCTAAATATATTTTTCAATTTTCTAGCATATTATCATTAAGCTGCTTTAAACTTTCGAGTTTTTGCCCAGCAGAGTTGTGGGAAAACTCTAAAGAGCACCATGTCGATCGTCAGTAGAACCTATTTTCTTGCACTTGTGAATAATTGATTGATCAACAACTTCATCTGCTCGAAAACTTTTTAGTTGCTCAGGGTTTCGCTACGAAACTTTAGAAGATGCTTTTAATTATTGAAAGTTTCATTACTCACGGTGAGGAAAACTTTTCTACAGGAACTTACTTCGAAAACTGCTAAGTCTTAGCAGGATTTGTCTACTGCTGAGAATATTAAAGGAATGTTGAGGAATTTTCTTGCTCAACAACGGCTTATAGTTTGTCATTTATTTTGCACGTTGTTTAAGAAAGTTTTTATATTGGTAGAAATATGTTTTCCATCCTACCTTTAATTTCCTCTTCTATAAAAACAGAATTTTTTTCCGTCAACATGAAACATGCAGGGTATATTACAGAAAGGATTCAAAGTTCCTCCGACCGTTAGGTGCAGCGGTCGATTACTTCAGAGCAAGACTTCATTGCTATGTAGGCATGATCTGCATGTGTCAGAGCTCAAACGTAGCTATTCAATTTTCGCCTGTGTAAACATGCAGGATCCAGTTGAACAGAGTCACGATTCGTGGTGTTGAAAGTTTTGTTAGAAAAGCATTCTTATTAGTTTCCCGAATAGACAGTTCGAACAGTTATATGTAAAACATATGCTCGCATTCTTAATACCATTAATGGATGGCTAAAATCTGACTTAACTATAACTCAAAATACTTTATCCGAGGGGATCGCTATATCCTTATATCATATCTGAGCTGATAAGGTTGCGAATGAAATGTGGATTTTAATTGTCTTCAACTTCTAATGAAGACGAATGCTAATAGAGGGCCCAGTATAGGGTGTTCACTGCTCAAAATATAACCTAACAGCAACATCGAGTGTTCGAAAGCTAAATGGATTAACGATCAGCGATGATTAGCGATAAACTATTATTTTACACTGTTCGAGTACAGTGAAAACATGTTTCATAGTTAAGGCCAAACCAGATACACTAACACTCTTAAAACAATTGATGTTTCCACATAGCTTGGAGACTCCTTTGGCCTGTACTGGCTTTGACTTTTATAAACTCTAGCGCAACGGGCTTCCCAACCTCCCTCTGACCTTGCATGTCACCTTCAGTATTTTGACAGATGGGCGTGTACTGGTAATTTTTTATGACAGAAAAGCTGCGTAAAAAATAAAATTCGACTGAGTTTTTAACAGAATTTTTAGGCTTCAGGAACTGTAAAAGAAGACTTTTTAAAGTAGAAATAGACTGTTTAAAATAAACCAGGTCAAAGTGACATTTTAAGTTTTAATGAGATCTTTCGGTTTGCATTTTATTTGAAAGTTTATTGATCAGGGGATTTATTTTTGAGACCGCTCATCGTACATCATGCTAGTTGCTTTCAAAGTTAATCTGTGCTTTGTTTTGATCCCCAACGATCATGAGGACGTTGATTCATAATGCCAAGTTGACGGAAAAAGAAGCAGGATTCGAATGACAGGTTCAGCAATTATAGAATACTAGTGCACACGTGCTGGTCGGCATTAATCTGAAGAATTTCACCCCTTCTTTCTTAAGTTGAATTCTCTCGTGCCACTCAATGTTGTCCAGCGCAATGACGAAGAATTTCCTCGCTTCTTTCGTGTGTTAAGCTTTCTTTGGCTACTGTTTTCTTGCTGTCGGAGTCTTGCTACTTCTCTCTTACGGTTGGACACATTTCTATCTTTGATGGCCTCGTTTGCTGGAATTTTACTCTGAAATGTCGTCTATTATCTCTTCAAAGCTTTTCAAGAAAATCACAATTTCGAAAACAATAACTCAAGTTCCAAAATCTTGGGCCTTTTACCCAGTGGTAGCCAGGTTACTGGTCGAACGAATTTAAAACATTTCTTTTTGCATTATCAATTAAAAATATCAAAGCGACATAATGAATTTCAACAGAGAAAGCTCCATAGAAAATTTCTATTCTAAAAATAAGCCGATTGCGTATTGTGGATACCATAATCAAGAGGGGGTCACACGGACGGAGGGACGGACGGGGCTTCTTTTGTAATAGTGATGATTTCAGCCTTTTTACCCAAATCACTATAATAATAAGAGCCACGTCCGTCCGTGTGACCCCCCCTCTAATCGATAGCTTTGATAGCAACAAGGATAAAACTTAAGAAATACAAGAAATTATTCTATTGCATTATTTTTCTGTGGCGATTCAATTCCCTTTCACTTGCATTATGGTATCCAGAATACGTAATCGGCTTATTTTTACAAATAGAAATTTTCTTTGGAGCTTTCTCTGTTGATATTGATCATGTTGCTTTGATATTTTTAATTGATAATGCGAAAAAAAAAATTTAAATTCGTTTGACCAGTAACCTGGCTACCACTTAAGGATACAAGGATAAAACTTAAGAAATACAAGAAATTATTCTATTGCATTATTTTTCTGTGGCGATTCAATTCCCTTTCACTTGCATTATGGTATCCAGAATACGTAATCGGCTTATTTTTACAAATAGAAATTTTCTTTGGAGCTTTCTCTCCTTATAAGGCCCAAGATGTTGGAACTTGAGTTATTGTTTTCAAAATTGTGATTTTCTTGAAAAGCTTCCAAGAGATAATAGACGACATTTCAGAATAAAATTCCGGCAAAAGAGGCCACCATGGATAGAAACATGCCCAACCATAAGAGAGAAGCAGCAAGACATGGACAGCAAGAAAGACGCCTCAGACAATCTAATGAACAACGCAAAATGGTAAGACGAATCAATGCTGCTCGCCAACGAGAAGCTGGAGCTAACTTGACCATTGAACGGCGTTTGAATAATCGTTAATAAAATTTGAAATTTGATAAATGACAGATTTCAAATGACCCATATTTAACACATCAATTAGTTAGATTGGATAGACAGTAGAATTGCAATTCACGGGCATTGCACTAGTATTCATAAATTTTCAGCAGAATAAACATCACGAGAATCATCATCGTGCAGAATATCTATCAGAGCCTCTTGCTCACACAACCCTGGAGGAAATGACTATGGATTGCCTGCAAACGGATTTCTTAGAGAAACAGGTTGCGGCCAGAGTTGCGAAATAACCCAACAGTTCGTTGTCTAACTTTGTCAGATGATCAGTTATTCATGGTTTTAAAAACCTAGTCTCTGACTTCACACTTTTTCCTTCTTCTTCAACCTATTCTGTCAACGGTGTAAGCATTGCTAATGTATTATTTTCAACATGTATTATCCAAATGCGAATGTTTGCCACGAAAGCTTTGTATTTTGACTTTACGTCACAAATTGTCGCGTCTTTTTCTTGGAGACTGTGATTCATCATTGATATCAACGATATAAGCAAGTTTCAGAAGGAATTCATTATTTGGCAATGAAGTACCGAAATCTTCACGGGTGTTAGAACATTGGAAAAACTGAAGCAATTCTTTTCGTACTTCAAACACTCGCTTCTTAACGTTCCTCCTTGATAGCCAGCAGACATTGGCATGATAGAGAAGGACCATGTGATTGGATCCCAAATCATTACATAGTAGTTTAAAAAGTTTATAGGTTATAGTTTATATAATTGACAATTTTGATTACTTCTGATGGTACACATTGTAGTTCTTTAGGTAACCCCTTGCAAGCCACAGCAAACTGGCGGATCATGCAGTGATTAAATATTTCATGGAGAGCAACTTCCAAAACACGGGCTTTAAAACCAGGTTTTATTCTCTTACTGAGGCTCCCTCCGTTGCACATCCTTTCAAAGCTCTCCATTTTAATCCATGCTGGTCAAAACTGGATTGAAAAAAGGATTGCACCTTGAGTCGCAGTTTCATGATCTGTATTTATTTATAATTCCTCGTTAATGCGCCAATCTGCAATATAATGTACAAATACATGTAATTGAGTATAATTTGCTATATCAGTTGTCTCAGCTAACTGAATTCCAAATCCAACAGTAGAAATTTTCGCCTCGCTGCTCACTTGTTGCAGAATGTCGTTTGACTTATCAAGTATACGCCTCTGTACTGTGTTGTTCTATAACAGAATAGCGTTCAACTTCGTTGAGGCGTTCTCTCCTAGCACACATCGCACCATTTCTTCTGCTGCTGGCAGTATCCCATTTTTATCAATAGTATGAAAATTCTTTTCTTTATCAATCATGAGCGAAACTTCATAAAAAGCTTTCATTGCTGTATAATTATGCTTGTACTGACTTACACCAGGATCCAATCTTTGCTACTTCAGTGTGGCTTCTTTTCGTTGAAAAGAAACCATTTTACCTTTTTTAACTTGCATGACTATTTTGAAAGGGTTTTTTCAGTAAACTTGGCATCATACATTCGTTACTCATGGTTTTCAAACACACGACATATTGGGGTAGTTCAGTGCCGTTCTTCACAATGGGCATGAATTCAAATTTTAAATAAGCGTCTGAATACTTTATTTTCTTACTGTTTGCACTCATGATGCAGGATTATTGCTGACTATATTACAGAAATTTGTAAAATAATAAGTGTGAACGCAGTAAAATTTGACATCAGATTAACCTTTGCTCGTATTTTTAACAAAATTGGTGGTCGCTATTAATACTTACAGAAGTTTTCCGAATGTTGCTATACACTCGTGACTTGCATATAAAAATGGAATTAGTCATGCATCAGAACTAATGCACATATAATAACAATGAATCATTGAAACCTAATCATACTATCAAGTTGAATTTCACATAACCAAATAAATTAGTTTTCGGTTTAACAATCTCATTTTCCCCATTTTTTAGGATGAAACCTGCACACGCCCACACGCCACACATGTACGCACGTGTGACTGCACAACCACGAGTAAAACAGCTGTGTAATTAAATGAAAAAAACATTCACATGTGTTCACTGCCAGCATGAATGAACATTTTGTGTTTATTTTACGTTTCGTAAGAACTTCTTAAATTCATTACACAGTTTCAGCGCTTCAGACGACTACCAGCTACAACCTCACTCACTCACGGTTCAGAAGCAAACGACGGCAAGATTAGGGTTATTGAATGAAAAATTTAAAGAAAATGAGGAGCATTCAAGCACGGTTTGGTATGAACGAATACCAAACAAGTTGGTGTGGTACGAATTGGTATTCCTTTGATCGACATTTTCCACAAATATTTCATGACTATAAATATGTTTGACATTACGTATAAAATTATTTTTGAAAAAATATATTCAGCGAAATATGAGCATAAATAATTTAAAATAAATGACATAGAAACATATTTTGCATTTCTCTTGCTAACAGTAAATGTACCATTTTAGATAATCAAAT
>JACJUY010009266.1:23638-33971 GCA_014220935.1 Platorchestia sp. MABIK | reverse complement strand
TGCCCAAACCATCCAAGCACTCTTTCATCCACTCGCCTGCTCAGCTTTTTGATAACCCCCGTCTGCCAACTAACCAACTCATTCATGATCCTATCTCTTCTTGTCACTCCATACATGCTCCTTAAACACTACATCTCAAACACATCCATCCTCCTCCTCTCAGCTACTCTCAAACCCCACGACTCGGCTCCATACAACAAAACTGACACAAACAAACTTTCATACAGTCCCCTCTTAGCATTCAAACTCAAACTCCTGCATTCAAAAAGTTTCCTCATTGCACCCAATGTCTTAGTAGTGAAAAGTAACACTCTTTAAAAAAGTTTTTTTTTACAATGTTGTTATTGAAACTTTGCAGAGAATATTACGAGTACTGCACATCACCAGCTCCTCGCAGCCGCATCAGGCGGGAGGATGCAGGCGGGCTGGCAGCAGCGGGAGGGTGCAGGCGGGCTGGTGCTAGCGGGAGGATGCAGGCGGGCCGGCACCAGCGGGAGGATGAAGGCGGGCCGGCACCAGCGGGAGGGCGCAGGCCGGCACCAGCGTTCGCCGAGCTGTCGGAGTCCACGTCAGCGCCCACCCAGAAATAACGATGAGTTTCGCTTTTTACGATGCGCCAGGGAGTTGAGCGGGCAATAAATCCCAGATGACAACCTCGTTATTGACAACAAGAAACAAAACAACTGCAACAATAGTGAATGCATGACAACGTACGAGCTCTTGTGCTGAACATGTGACGGAGGCAGGAGCGTGATGAAGGCGGCGACTTAGACTTTGAGGTTCAAGAATTCTTATTGTTCCCTCAAATGAGTTCCATGAGCACATAATAACTATGTTTGAGAATGCAAAATTTTAAGAGAATCATTCATAAAAAAAAGGCAACGAACATATCTATTTTGTGGAGCTGCCTCCTGTTACGCTTCGTATAGAATAAACCTAGATGTCCTCAATGCCCTAATGAAAAATACTTCCCACGATGTAACATTTGTGTAAATGTGGAACAACAATGACAAAAATCAGATATGATTTGATAGGAACAAAGAAATGTTAAATTAGCAACTTAAATTGACGTACTGAACTAAAATGACCTCTGTAGATAGCCGAGCGCAGACAACACGTCCGGGCACTGCGTTCCAGACATTTGACGTGTGGATGCTTTCCACTGGAACACGCGACCTTACTTTCGATGTTGCTTCTGAGCGATGATCAGTTTTGCAAACAACATTCGGCGATGAAATTTATTCATTATCAGAGATAGGATCGGAATGTGTCGATGCAATTTACGGCAGAGACAACAAATGGGCCCTCAGAAGGTCTAAATTTGTTGTTTCAACTACTGAAATGCGAGCTCGAATCAGTGTTAATTTATATATTTCTCAATGGCAGCTTTCCCTATTTACGAAATTGGCTGCGCGAGCGTACAGTGGGGAATATAAACATTTGCGCCCTACGAGGTTTCTTTCAATAAACTGTTAGTAGGTCAACATATGTGACACTCTGACGCACATTTTATAGTCCTCTTTGATGTACCAAAAGAAGCTAAATGAAATACAATTCTATTGGGTAAACAAACTTACACCGTGTAAGGACAGAAGCATTTACAGGATGCTATTTTTATAACATTTGAAAATTTAGAGTTTTGGTTTAGTTGATGGAGTGCAGGTAGTTCAGATAACATATATTTACCAGAATATTTGAACCAAATAGAAAACAATTATGGCAAGCAGAAAATCAGTAAAACCGAAAAAAAGGTATGAGACAAAAGTAAATGACTGCACCTAAAAAAATGTCTAGTACTAAATGGTGCGACCTTTATTTGTAATAGCCGTTAGGGACCGATTATTTGTAACTGGAAAGTAACTTTTGACACTCCGTTTGCAACATCTTGTTACATTCGTGCATGCAGATTATTATTCTCAAATCAGCAGAGCTCTTCCGCCTCCGTTTGAGCACAACAGCTTTGAAAATTCACCACAAATATCCAATGGGATTGAGGTCAGGCGATTGGCAAGGCCTCAGAAAAACACATTTTTTTATTGCAAACAATTCTTCTGGTAATTCACCGCATGTTTGGACTTATTCGGAAGTATAGCTTCCAATCCGAATCTGCAGGTACATGAATCTATTTATTTTTCCACCATTTTTCCATCAGAGAAATGGAGTTCCCCACCATCACGGATATTAAATTTCAAGCACCGCGTTCGCCCGCTTCAGCATTCGACTCCCTATGCTTATGGACAATTAATTAACACAGCTCCACACCATGTGCTCTCTACATGCTCAACAGCGTGGATGGTGTTCTTCAAATCGTAGGCAGTCACTCCCTGCTTCCCTTCAGACATGGCAAGCTTCGTTTCAACAGAAAAGTATTATTTCATTTTCATCGGACCCTACAACTTGGTCTCAAAACTCAATTTCTTTGTCAAGATGGTCTTTGACAAAAGTTAAATAGTTCTTCACTTGTTTTACTGAAAGGAGTTCTGCGCGGAGTGAAAACATGGATAACTTCGTTCCAATTATCTAGTAACAGTTTTTCGCGCGACGGGAACTCCCTGTGATTTCAATTTTTCTTCAAGTATGTGTTGTCACTGGCTCATTTATCACCTTGCGCAGCATCTACCGTTGAGAACTGTCTGTGATCTTGCATGGAGATCTTACTCTTGATAGATTGAAGACTACCCCAGTCGTTCGATGCTTCTGAACTATTGCACCAATGGTTGAGTAAAGAAGCCTAACACGTTCAGCAATTTGTAACTAAGTCGATCCTTCAGGGCGAAGTTCAACTATTGGCTTCCGAATAGCTTAGAGTACTTCTCTTCCATTCGGCATTGCATTCACTGAACTTCTACCTTCAAAATCATGAGAAGTAATGAATGCAGCTTGCTCACATGACACGTGCGTCTGGAAGTTGTTGGAAGATTTATAATTTTTTTTAATGTTCTGGTGAATACATGTTCTCTGAACTACCTGTACTGTTCACTCCCAGCCAAAGTTGAATATTTTCAAGTCATGTCACAAATAAAGTTGTGCAAGTACTTGTGTCCAGACAGAGCTCACAACCGAGACATATATGTTACATGATAAAAGTATTCAACTCTTTATAGCAAAATGCTTCTGTTAACTGATTCTATTTACCTACCTATTTCACGTATCATATAGGGATGTAAAATTAACAACATTTTGAACTCTTTAATAACTTTATAGTTATTACCGTTTTTAAAATACTACTGCACACAAAAAATCCTTTTTCTTTCTAGACGTTTCTAGAACAAATATCTAGGTGCTATACAAAAAAAAAGCGATCAGTTATAAATAATAAAATTTTACAAAGGTAAACTAAAGTCAGTGATGCTAATAGGTAAAAAAAAGTTCTAGAATCTTTTAGGAAATAAACTATTCAGCTACACGGATGGAATTTCATGCATAAATATTTTTTCCCGAATAAAAATAGCATATTTAAAGTGCGAATAAAAATAGCATACCGCACTTTAAATAATTCTTTAAATGAAGGAACGTGCAACAACCACTAACTTGCCAAAGTCAGGTGCGTCAATAAAGATCAGTATTTGTGTGCGTCGGAACACTGAAGAAAGTTGAAAATAAGCTGATGATTACTCGAAAAAGAATAAAATAAGTTGTAACCGTCGATGCAAAAGAAAGTCGCAGAATCATCAATTAGAAAACTACACGGGAACAACATCNAAAAAGTTCTAGAATCTTTTAGGAAATAAACTATTCAGCTACACGGATGGAATTTCATGCAGAAATATTTTTTCCCGAATAAAAATAGCATATTCTACCGCACTTTAAATAATTCCTAAAATGAAGGAACGTGCAACAACCACCAACTTGCCAAAGTCAGATGCGTCAATAAAGATCAGTATTTGTGTGCGTCGGAACACTGAAGAAAGTTGAAAATAAGCTGATGATTACTCGAAAAAGAATAAAATAAGTTGTAACCGTCGATGCGAAAGAAAGTGGCAGAATCATCAGTTAGAAAACTACACGGGAACAACATCCAAAGTTACCATCATCGTAAAGCCAAACTGCTTACGAGAATACTTGTTGGAGCTCGCTCATAATTAAAAAAAAACATTTAGACATGGGAAATGAGCTTTCGAAAATTGCTTTTGACCTAACGAAATAAAATTATATTGTCTGGATGTAATGCAGCTCTTCATGCTTGGGAGACGGAGGGAATGGCCTATCTAGCTAAAAATGCAACTGTGAGCACGGAGGTGAATACATCATGGTGTGGGGTTGCTTCGCGCATTTGGTGCACTTCACACCACTGAAGGAAATTGGACAGTGCCATGTTTTGTCACAATTTGAAGAGGATCTTATCCCAAATGCGAAGCTGTTATTCAAATATAGCAAGAAAAGTTTTCAATGTGAAACCGACTTTAAAAAGAGGCCAATTTAATTCTCAAAAGATTATATGAATACAAAATAACTACACACCAGTGGCTATACCAATCGCCGGATATCAAAACGATTGAAAATCATTGAAGATCTGCGAAAAATTAGATCCAGCAAAAAAGTTTGAAGAATCTGACGAAAAATTTACTGTTTGCAGTATACATAGGCAGAAATAAGTAGAAAACATTAGATGTTCCTCAGTCACACAGTCATACCATGTAATCTGTGTTCGGGTTATGGATCCAACACATTCTGTGTTACTGCTGAGCACTCAGAAATAGTTGCTGCTCTCAGCTCGAGGAGTTCGTAGGTTTCCCAGGGAACGATGACCGGCACTTTCACCAAGGCTATAGTCGATGAGAAAAATTCGATGCTTCCAACGGATACTAGCACAAGTTTTGTTTCTCACCCATGAAACGATATTACCGCAAACTCTTCCTTTTGAGCACTCGACGTGCCGCCAGGAGGGCCAAAGAAATATTCGACCTCCAGGACTGTAGGGATGTGAGCACTCAGAGGTGGGAACATTGTGAGGTCGACGGCGGGCACGAAAACTTTTTCACGGTGAAGAAACTGTGTTCAGTTAAAAACCTTTAGCAGAAGCGAATGGAATTTTAGCCTGCTAGATTAAAAATTTGAAAACCTCCATATGCTCGTACGAGTGCTCATTACTGCAATCTCGATATCTGCAACCGAAACCCGCTACTGTGCTCGCGGTGGTACAGTGGTTAAGGGATCGGCCTGGCATGTTGGAGGCTCGGGTTCGTATCCCGGCACTGGCGCGGCGATTTTCCCCGTTGGGTATAAGGGAGAACTCAAGCACAATACCCCACTCAACCCAGGTGTCGGAAATGGGTACCGGCTTCACGGGGGAACCGTCATGGTGTCCTATATATAGTGTTAGTTATAAGACATTTGAAAAACCAATGCTCATGATCATATGTATCAGGCTTGATTGGAAATAAAGCATCCTAAGATGCCGATGTTTGTTTGTTTGTTTTACTCACAACAGTTGCTGACACTTACTTTTTATAACAGTTGCTGGCACTTACTGTTTATAACAGCTGCTGGCACTTACTGTTTATAACAGTTGCTGACACTTGCTGTTTATAACAGTTGCTGACACTTGCTGTTTATAACAGTTGCTGACACTTGCTGTTTATAACAGTTGCTGACACTTGCTGTTTATAACAGTTGCTGACACTTGCTGTTTATAACAGCTGCTGACACCTGCTGTTTACACCCGCTGATGCAATCTGCTGCTAAATCAGCTGCTGACACCTGCTGCTAGCGCCTGCTGCTGACACCCGCTGCTGACACCTGCTGCTAAATCAGCTGCTGGCACTCGCTGCTGACATCCGCTGCTGAAACCCGCAGCTGATACCTGTTGCTGAACTACAGGCAAGCTAACCAGAGCGCGCAGCCCAAAAGAAGAAATCGAATGATGAATTTTGGTCGAACTGAGCCTCCGGCGCTGCAGACGAGTTTTGGTTTTCGGAAGCAAGAAAGTTTGTGCGTCTGAGCAGACACGCACCTGAGCTGGTCCCGACCGCAAACGTTGTAATGAGAGACAATTTTGCGACGTAGCTTGTGAATTGTGGTCATTATGCGTGTGGAGCTTGTGTCCAGCGTCTCATGCTGACCAGCAGCTGACTGCAAGCTGCACCAGGAGCTGCACCAGGAGCTGCACCAGGAGCTGCACCAGGAGCTGCACCAGCAGCTGCACCAGGAGCTGCACCAGGAGCTGCACCAGCAGCTGCACCAGGAGCTGCACCAGGAGCTGCACCAGCAGTTGCACCAGGAGCTGCACCAGCAGCTGCACCAGGAGCTGCACCTGGAGCTGCACCAGAAGCTGCACCAGGAGCTGCACCAGGAGCTGCACCAGGAGCTGCACCAGGAACTTGACTAGGAGATAGACAGGTAACTAAGCAAGGCCCAACGCTGACAGACTTCACACAACAAATGCTGCTATTGTTTGCATCTGTTGGTTGAAGAAAAAATTAATTTATCATACCCAATCTATCTTGTAAGGCACCAAGTTCTTTCACAACCAGGCACAACAGGCCTATGCGCTAGCACTTCTTTGGAAATAACTTTTCATTTTGCTTGATACTTCATTAGAACTTTGTGTCTCAATAGCGTAAGTCTTAGGCGTTTGCAGTACAACTGATTAAAATTTGCCAAAATGAAGGTAGATCACATCGCGTTTCACAGAAACATAGAGACTCGCCGTCTCTCCTGTTTTTTCCCACCTTTCTGCTCATAGATCGTCGTCTACTTCTAGATCTCCTGTCTGCCTCCAGGTACTAGACCAACACAGGCAGGAATTGGCGCAACACCAACAACCAGGAAAAATCAAACAACAAGGACAGACACAACACCAACAACCAAGACAAATCAAACAACAAGGACAGACAACACCAAGAACAGACACAACACCAACAACAAGGACAGACACAACACCAACAACAAGGACAGACACAACACCAACAACCAGGACAAATCAAACAACAAGGACAGACAACACCAAGAACAGACACAACACNGTGTCTCAATAGCGTAAGTCTTAGGCGTTTGCAGTACAACTGATTAAAATTTGCCAAAATGAAGGTAAATCACATCGCGTTTCACAGAAACATGGAGACTCGCCGTCTCTCCTGTTTTATCCCACCAGTCTGCTCATAGATCGTCGTCTACTTCTAGACTCTCCTGTCCGCCTCCAGGTACTAGACCAACACAGACAGGAATTGGCGCAACACCAACAACCAGGACAAGTCAAACAACAAGGACAGACACAACACCAACAACCAGGACAAATCAAACAACAAGGACAGACAACACCAAGAACAGACACAACACCAACAACAAGGACAAATCAAACAACAAGGACAGATATAACAACAACAAGGACAGACACAACACCAACAACAAGAACAGACACAACACCAACAACAAGGACAGATACAACACCAACAACAAGGACAGATACAACACCAACAACAAGGACAGACACAAGAGCAGTAATTCGACTGACAGGGAGTTGCATACGATATCCTCCATCATTGCATGAAGCTCATCATGCGAAAGTTTGCAAATGCTTATTTGTTCCCAAAAAGGGCAACGCTCCTCCTCAGGTCAGGGAATTACAGCGAGTATGCCCGTAAAGCAGCGCAAGGTGTGTATTACGCGCAATATTTCCATAAAAAATAGGTTAAGGAACTGGTTGTAGGGACGGTGAGGAGCTGATATAACGACGCATTACTGGATGTTGGACGCTCGCCTAGCGTGCGGTGGAACGCATCAGCGACAGAAATTGTGAGCAATTGAGGTGATCAGGTGCAAGTGGTAGGTGATCAGGTGCAAGTGGTAGGTGATCAGGTGCAAGTGGTAGGTGATCAGGTGCAAGTGGTAGAATATCAGCCAAACTCGAACTTAAATGTAAGAATTTAGTTCAGTTAAGATGTGCGTAAATTTCAACAACTCTCATTGCAGTGCTCTGAGTCCATCATTTATCTGTAGTCAGTGGCGTCCATGCAGGAACAAAGGGCAGTTATAAATTCCAATTCTCAATACAAAAATACAACTTTGTACTAGTGTAAATGTTGCATGGAGTTGAACAAATAATTTGTACAGACATGGGAGAACTCCCTGCAATGGCTGTGAAGCTAAGTTAAAAGCTAAAGCATGGAATCACCAAAATGAAAATACAATGTTTATTGCTATCTTGTTTGCTTACTTGATTTGTCCGTATTAATCCTACTTTATAAACTGAACACCTGAACAATTCATAATAACCGCAAATACCTGTTTTTCGTTCAAATTTATTGATTTGGGTAGCAATTTATTCAGATGCTATCTTTCGACAAAAATGGAGGGCCCAAAAAAGAAAGGATAATTGTTGGATTGGTACAAAAGTAATATCCGGTTTAAAGATCTTGGGTAAAAATGAATGAGCCAATGACTACAGAAATATCTATTCATTAACATACTCTCCATTGCTTCCAATGACCTCATTCCACCTTTCAAAAAGCTCATAAATGCCTCAACTGTAAAATTTTGAGAGTATAAGATCAAAATACAAATTCAACACTTTTTCAATCTCTTCCCTTGTTGTTAATTTAAGTCTACTAAAATGGTTCTGAAGCCCTTGGAACAAATGGAAATCAGAAGCAGGTTGTATGGGCCACGTTTATCTTGCAATTTCCCTTGTGGTTACAGTAGGATTCTCTGACACAAGAACCTTCAACTGGTCCGAATCAAGTGTTCCGTTTCTTTGGCTCATCATTTTTTTAATGAAATCACCACTTCGAAAACAAGAAAACGACCTCCTGCAACTTCTTTCATTTACTATAACATCTCCATAAGTGATCTAAACAGATTTTGCTGCCGCGCTCGCAATAACACCTTTACGAAACTCGTACAGTAGAACATTTATTTTGCGATCTTTAGATGAGACAAACATAGATGCCAATATTTATGAAAGCGATGAACGTAATAGAGATAATCTGAAAAAAAATCGTTTACTTTAGTAACAGAAATATATTACACTTAAAACTGAAGGTAAATAGTGACAAATCTAGTTTTAAACAGCCATTTTAACAATAAAAGAATTCTTTCGAACCAACCTGATATTTGAATTTTTCATCTAAAAAGTTTTCGCAAATCAACTATCCGTTTTCAAATGTAGTTCTAACCTAAGAAATCCCTGTCAATGTTGACTGCGTGACAACAGTTAAAGTAAATGTCACTCAAAAATTATTTAACAATTATGATTGCGAAAAAACGTTTGAAAAATGGAGAAATACAAAAAAAAACATGACACATTTTCCGTGGGAACTTAGTTGAGTCTTTAAATTTGACACGAATGTAAAACAAGAGAAAAATTAAAATGAGAACAGTTATTAGAGTACCACTTTCTTTCAGCGATTTAACTATGTTTCTCGTTTGAGAACATAAATTTTAAACTGCAATTTAGCATTTATCGGCTTTTCCCGCGAGAAAAATGGAAGCAAGCCAGTCGATGAGCCTCACGGGCGCTGCTCCCTCCACCGCCCCTCGCCGCTCCTTACTCCTCCCAGCGCAGGACGCGCGAGCCGCTGCTTGAGAACAATCAAGTGATCCACCATATACAATCGTGAGTAGGAGCTCAGGAAACGCTTTGCTGCGATAAAGAATAGATCTCGAAATGCTCCAGAACAATGAAAGGGAAACTACGAGCGTGAAAGGTCGCGATGTGAAGGGTCATCCTGTGAAGGAAGAGCTCCCTCCTGCACCGTTCCTTCTGTGACGCAACGCACGACAGTGCGGGCGTCAAGTTAAGTAATCTTATACCTTATCTCGTCCTGCTCTTCCATAGCGCTGTTACCTCGCCCTATTGAAAGCGTTGTTAAGAATATTCAATGTTGCAGCACCTTCTGTCAGCCCTGCATCAATAATCTGCAACATCGCACCTCTTTCAAGCGTCGTGCGCTGGAGAGCGTGAGCAGTCGGAACGGATATTGTGTGCACAGAATGCAGAAATTGGGCGAGTGTTCGGACGTACGCTGACATGAGTGATTGGTGTCATCTGCCTGTTCTATCTCACGAGGGTTGCTGGCCTTGTTCCACCTCACTTTGTTGCTGCCCATTTCTGTAGGGAAATTTCCTTGCTGCCCAGCACTGAATCCGAGTTTAGCTGCTTCCCACTTATGCGTCGAACTTTTTATTGGTCTCGAGACGCCCAAGCCGTCAGCTGCCCCAAGTCTTTTGTTGCGATGTGAAATTCAATGCAGCATAAAAGGACCATAATAGGGTCGGCGCAGGGGGAGGCAACCAGGCGGGGCCCTGCCACGTCACGACAGCCGCCGTCTGTGGCTGGTAGCCCGCCACCCGCACACCCACGACACGACACCGCCACCCGCACACCCACGGCACG
>JACJUY010009265.1:0-22342 GCA_014220935.1 Platorchestia sp. MABIK | reverse complement strand
CAAATGCATTACTTATAATTCAAATGCATTACTTATAATTCAAATGCATTACTTATAATTCAAATGCATTAGCATTACTTATAATTCAAATGCATTACTTATAATTCAAATGCATTACTTAGAATTCAAATGCATTATTTGTGATGTGAATTTAGTGATGTGAATATAGATGAACATGCCACTGATTTTGGCCAAGGATTGATTCAATGACGCCGAAAGAAGACCATAGTTCCTTTAAGGGAGAGGAAGTGAGGGCTCAGTGCAAGCATTTCAAGGTTAGAGTCTCTGATTGCTCAAAAATCAAAAGCTGGAGCTGGTCTCATTGTTGCTTGTTACTGGGGATTTGAGGTAGAGTAGAGGTCAGATTCAAAAAATTAAGGGCTTTACTTTCTGGACTATGTACTTCTATTTTCTGTTCATGGCTACCCTCCTAATATTGAAAGATGTCGGGTCTGTTGTCATAGAAAACAGTGCCTGCTAGCTTCAGTGTCTTAGCGTAATCAAATAGTGATGATGTAACAAAGCACAAAAAAGGCTTTTGAGTTCAGTTTCTGGCATTTTATTTTTACATTCTTATTAACGAAATGATATAAGTTTTATCTGCAGGGTAGGTGGGCTGAAGGAAGCTGAAGTATGAATGGAGCAGAGGAGGACTCAATGAGCAATTTGAGCACATTTTCAGAATGAGCGCATTTTCACGGTGGAATAACTTGTCATCGCGAATCATTTCGCACTATTCCTTGTATTCTAAATACTTAGGGCTAGGAAAAGACGCTGCATTGACGCGTGGCAGAGATAAATCAGAATTGTTTATTTGACCATGCAGCGAAGGAGGAACGGGATATCTGAGGCAAATTGCGCAGTTTCCAGTTTCATTCATTTTCTGCCGTTTCTTTTACGTATTAAAATAGGGGCGTAGGAGGGGTGAGAGTTTATTAATGTAGGATATATTTATGATACCGAGCGCAACATCAACACGCGCAGCCTGTCGGTGGTGATCACCGTGTGTGTGAATGAAGCGTACAGAAATGCATCCTAGCGATAGACTCACCTTAGATCAGACAGTCATAAAAAACGCCCTCGTAGTCAAAGTCTGTGAAGTTCTCACACCTGTTGCCCTCGAGTATCTCTTTTGTAGAATATTACTCATGAAAATCGGCCGTGCATTTCATTTGATCCAGGACCATCGCTGCCCCTTCATTCTGCTGAGTCTGTAAAGCCCAGGAGCATCGCTGAGTCTCATGTGAGCATCGCTGTGTCTCATGTGAGCATCGCTGTGTCTCATGTGAGCATCGCTGTGTCTCATGTGAGCATCGCTGTGTCTCATGTGAGCATCGCTGTGTCTCATGTGAGCATCGCTGAGTCTCATGTGAGCATCGCTGTGTCTCATGTGAGCATCGCTGAGTCTCATGTGAGCATCGCTGTGTCTCATGTAAGCATTGCTGTGCAGGTGGAGCATGTGATGGAGGAGGAGTGGCTGGGATGGATGCTGGTGCAGCACGTGGAGGAGGTGGTGGCGCTGCACGAGGAGGCCAGCATGCAGCAGCTGCTGCGCGTCGTGCACGGCAGCAGTGCAGCGTCTGCTCTCCTGCTGCACGCCCTCAACAGCAGGGGCTCTCCTCGTCTGCTCACCGTCAGTGGCTGCTGCTCCCTCTGTTCCGCTCCCTCTGTTCCGCTCCCTCTGTTCCGCTCCCTCTGTTCCGCTCCCTCTGTTCCGCTCCCTCTGTTCCGCTCCCTCTGTTCCGCTCCCTTTGTTTGGTTCAACTCTTCACCTATGCAGGGATATTCATTTCTGTCTCAATCATGTATTCTTATTATGAATGGCATGTTTTTCATGTGGTTATCATTGCCCCCGTTGTACCTTGGACGTTTATAATTTGTATTTTATTGCGACCTGCATGTTCGACTTGAGAAATTAATGCAATGTTTAGTTTTAAAACAGTCGTCTAATGAGAGTCCAGTGCAACATTGGCATTTAGCGCACATTATGTTCCTTCTTTTGCTTTGAGCAGTCTAAGTTGGTACGGAATCTCCATGCTTCGATTTGCATTAGCTGGCTTTGATAGTCATTAGCCATAGAATAGAGACACTACCCATTTTCTGACGGTGCATTAGTATGATTTTCCTCAATATTTTAGCATGAAGGTATCAATTCAGCTCACTAGAACATGGGCATTGTCCCCCACACCCTCAGGCCTGTGATGGCGCTGCGCTGGTGTCGGTGCTGAGCGGCGTGCACGCCTCACAGAGCGGCACGCTGGTGCTGCTGCTGCTGCAGGAGGTGCTGTGCAGGCCGCACTTCCTGCACCTCGCCCCGTCCGTGTGCTCCCTCCTGTGCCACCGTCTGCACCTCCTGCTGCTGCAGGCGCCAGCTCAGGAGTCCCCGCTGCACGGGCAGGTGGCGGCGCACCACCTCACGCCCTACACCACCGGCCAGCTCGCCGCCGTCGTCTCCTCCAGGTTTTGCTGCCCGTCCTGTGCTATGTGATCATGCGATCAGTATCGACCCATAAATTTCGCCTCTGTGTACTCAGTGTAATACTATTTCACTTCTTCAATACTCATTCAGATTTTCCAATTGTTATTGACCAAGCTTTATGTTCACTGAAACGAAGCCATTTTTATACATGTTAGAAACTTTCGATGTAGCAATTGCCGTGTGTACGTATATTATCATACGCACGTGAAAAAATTTAGCTTTGGTGAGTTTTTAAAAATGCTTGAATAGGGAGACATAGAAAACTAAGTATGTTAAATTAATTACAATAAGATTCTAAGACTAAGTTGCAATGAAAGCATCGTTCTAAAAACAACGAGAAATTTTGCTGTAATGCTCATTTAGGACACATTGTTATTTGCGAAATTTTTCTTTCGGCAAATGCCTCGATTTCGGTGAGCAAAAAGCTTGCTGCATCAAATATACAAATTATATTTAGAGTTGATGAGCTTCATATAATTAATGATGGAGCTGAGGCGTCTGATGCACAGTTTGGTTTGATGAGTGCAATGTTCTCTAATGAATTGTCATGGCTTTAGAATATTGTCTAAAAAAGTACATTCAGAACTTAGACTTGTAAAACACAAGCACCTCAATAAGTTTTTGGGAAAATTTGCTTTAGAAATACATGCTATTGGTTCGGTAGACCCAATCTACTTTCTCATTACAGTAGCAATACCCATTGTCTGGTTAGAGGCGTAATATTTTGCTTCCCATGCTGTTTTCATCTATATAATATTCTGCTTGTTCCTTCCTTCCTTAGTTAGTTACTAAGTCCGTCCGTTACGCTCTCATCCGAATTTGCGGTATCATGGATACCGAATTCCTGAGTGTTACATTGAAAGATCGCCTTTACATGCATTGATACGTTTGACATTTTATCAGGAGAGGATAGGATAGGTTAAGTTATGTTAGGTTAGGGTTGGTTAGATTATGTTAATAAAATTAATGTTGATCGGGTCCACGTTTTTTTTTGTTTGACATATAATCAGGATAGTTTTGGATAGGAGAGGTTAGTATATGTCAGGTTAGGATGAGTCAGGTTAGTATATGTTATGTTAGAATTTATTAGGTAATGTTGACAGAATTTTTTCACGGGTCCACAGATTTTTTATGTTTGACGTATTATCAGGACCTTTAGAATATATTGGAATTGGTAAGGTAATGTTGACCGAGTCCACCTAGCTTAACGATGGCATTGTCCTTGGAATGTCCACGGGTCCTGCTAGTTGATAAGAAATCTTGTTATAATAGAATAATGTTCTGGCAGGAGCGCGACAGTGTCACGTCTACTGAAGGAGCTGGAGCGGCGGCTGCAGAGCGACACGGCGCCTCCTGAGGGTCCCTCTGTGGAGCCCTGCTGGGCGCAGTCCCGCGCTGTCGACAGCGCTCTGTGTCTCGGCCTCATCAAAAAGCGGTGCAGTTTTGTTTTGACCTCATCTTGAACAATAATGGTGGTACACTTCGAATTTATTGACTGCTGAGGGGAGGTCGGCATAAAAAAGCCTGACACAACCACCAAACAGCTCGTTTGCTTTAGCATTTCGGCTGTATTTGTCAAGTCAGATCCCTTGCTCGAACTCTCGATACAAGAAAAACTGGGACTCCAGGAGTTTGGTTGAGGGCCCGCATACATCTCTGTGACTTTAATTACAGGCTTTCGTGAGAGGTGCAAGCTCGTCTTTGCTAGCAGCCACAGCTCTGTCTTGTGCAGTTATGCTTCCACTAGCTGCTTCACTTGGTGTGATTGTATCATTCAGTCCCTAAACTTCCACTAGCTGCTTCACTAGGTGTGACTGTATCATTCAGTCCCTAAACTTCCACTAGCTGCTTCACTTGGTGTGACTGTATCATTCAGTCCCTATAACACCGTCGGCACACATAACACACGCATTTCAGGCACGTGCACTTTAACATCAGGGACTCTTCTCTGTGCGTGGAAAACGATTAACTCCTGACAATCTTTCTTTCAACATGAAAAATATCCCATCATAAAACAGGCTTTGTTCACCTTAATATGTACGTACTGACATTCTAAAAATAACTTGCCTACCTAAAAAACAAAGTAAGGAATGATTTGTCTTTATCCTGAGGGAATTTAATCGTTATGTGAGATTAATTCGCGAATACTTGATTTCCTGACGCCTTGTTTCTGTGCCAGGCGGATGGAGTGCCGTTCTTGACAGTTTTTGAGGGCCTACTTGTTCTGACTCTGCTCTCTCGGGTGTGCTTCAGTATTGATTTAGTTGAGAACTTGGTAGTACCTCGCTCTCAGTGGCATGCTAGAGGATTTTGCGCTTCTCAGTGCTCGCCCTGCCTGCTCTTGTTCTGGTCTTGGCATAAGGCGATGGGGTTTTCATTAATTAAAACTTTATTTACTGTTTCACAGATTCCTTACACTATTATCATTGGAGGGACAGGCGTTCCTCGCAACCATCCTTGAAAGACAGTGTCGAGTTGATTTTCTTATTTATTTCTCGTCTCATTGTTTTGTTCCTGCTGAAGTTAAGGCCCTGTGTGAGAAGAAAGCTTGGTTGGGAAGCAGTTTGTGCTAAAGTGCCGTGTGTGTGTGCAGGTGTGGGTGCTGGTCAGGCGGCAGTGCTGAGGAGCGGTGCTCGCTGCTGCTGTCCCTCGAAGCTGCCGAGATGGCGGAGGTCATGCATGAGGAGACGTTCGACTGCCGCCTGCTGGAGCACGCCGTCATGTACGGGCTTCATGCGACACTCCAGGTGCTGCTTTGTGTGCACCACACGTTGTGTGTGTGTGTGTGTGTGTAGTGCTGTAGGCAATGTCTTGTTCCATTGTGTGGTGCGTTACTTAGAAGACGCCTGCCATTAGGAGGACTATTTGCAACTCTCCTTCCATCTCTACTTGACCGGGGGTAACCGTCATCGCGTCCTGGTGTTAGTTAGAAGGCATTTGAAAAACCAATGTACAAGATATGTATCAGGCTTGATTAATAGGAATGAAGCATCCTTTCCTACATCCCTTCTTGGCTTGTCCAAACGTACGTACCTGACATCTCGTGGACAACGCCTTGTATACTGATAATAGGTGATAACTACTGAATAGGTTCTTAAGTAATGTTTCTATCGCAGGCTTGCGAGTCCAACGAAAGAAACAAGTCGGGCGCTGCGAGCAACAACAGCAGCCCGAACAGCAACAGGTCAAACAGCAGCAACACGAGCAGCGTGAGCAGTGGCAGCACCACGAGCAGCAACAGCAGTGGGGAACACCCGTTCTACTCGACTGCTTGCGCAGCTCTGATGGAGCGAGTGTGTTCCCTTGTGGCCCTGCTGCCCAAACCGCACTCTGACTACAGACCTGGTGTGTTCCGGTCCCTCGCCCCCAGTTCTGGTGTGTTCCGGTCCCTCGCTCCCAGTTGCCGGTTTGGTGCTCTTTGGACTGTGTTGCAGAGTGTTGGTTGCTGACTGCGCTCTGAGTCTCGGCCTCGTCAAAAGGCGGTGCAGTTTTGTTTTTGCCTCATCGTGAATAATGGTGGCGATGTGTTTCGAATTTATTGTCTGTTTACAGGAGGTAAGCATAGAAGAGCCTGGGCATTCGCGCAACCGCTAAACAGCTGGTTTGCTCGATCATGCTAGTTACTGTCTGTTAGTTACTCTGTGTCGCCCAGCAGCACTGATGTCTACTCTCGTTACTTCTCTTCTAATTTGTATGCCAATCATTGCACCAGAATAAAGAGGTTTCATTATAAATTTTATTTGAAATTTTGTTATCATTAATGTTGGCAGGTAAAAAAGTGTTTCCTGTTTCTACGATAAATTTTCTTTGCGATGGCTGATCTTGATTTGAAAAATCTAGTAAATTCAAGTTTCTTCTTTTCGAAAATCTTTGGCTTTTCTGTTGTGAAGATTAGACCTGAGGGAGTTTTCTTTGCGACTAAGTGCTGATGTGTCATCACAGTGGAAACTGGGGACAAGGTTCTTGTTTTGGTCGTCTTGTAAACATTTGCATTTTTTGCTCTTCATTTCTGCATCTGCCGAACTAAACGTGTTAGTCACCTCCCTACCTTTGACCTCGAGTCCTCATTGTGTATTTATGCTTACAGTTGCTATTTCTTTAAATGCTTACAACGTTGGTGCGCTCTTTATGAAGCCTTTGCTTCCCTGAATGCGCATTTAATCAATGTTTAAAAATCTGAGTGTCCTCATCGACATGCAGAGTTTTGAAATCAATGTGTTCTGCACTCATTGAACATATCTCGAAATAAGCATAACGATGACGTTGCAGGAGGTGGAAACAAGTATAGCGACCGCGTGAACCAGCTGCTGCTTGAGGGTAGTCACCAGGGCTACCCCCTCAGTGAGCTGGTGACGGTGCTGGCACCAGCCGTCACCGCCAAGATGCAGTCACTCCAGCTGCTGCCGTGGCGGGCGCAGATCAAGAGCCAGCACGCCGCTCCGCTCCTCCGATTTGCCTTGGTTCTCGCAGAGGTGAGCCACGCGCTCGACTCTCGCTGGAGTCTTCCCATCTCTTACATATTTGCCTCCATACTTTGTCCAGTTCATTCCACCAAAAAATGAATTTAACGTTGCATTTAAGAATTCTAAAATTTTTGCACTCGTGACTGAAAATGAAAACTATGAAAAAGATAAACACTCGAACCAATTGGCGTAAAATTGTTGAAGGCAAAGATCTGTGGTAGTCATTCAGAGGTTGTTTGCATTTGAGAATGTAGATGGATTTTGAAATGCGCAGGTTAGATAAATTTGAAGGTTCATGAAACAACCATGGGAAGTATACGTTTCTGATTCCGAGAGCAAAACCGACGCCATTGCGTGAAGGAGTTCGAAGAAGACACTAAAGCGTTATAGCAAGTCGTTTAAATACGTGTGTATTTTTTAAAAAACACCCTGGTTAAAGTTCCAGTGAATATCACTCAGATCATTTCTTAATGTTCATCAAGTAGTGGCGCTTTTTGCGCGCTACTTTCTACATAAAGCTAGCTATCCTGTTTGTTCTAGCACGTACAGTATATTTTTAACACTGAACTTCATGTTTTTAATGCATGTCTGCCACTGGAAATATGCTTGATGGACCACTTTAACGAGTGAGATGCTAGTCTTGATAGCTCTGCCACCCACACGGGCAGCTGCTGCAGCTGAAGATGTACATGGGCGTGGCGAGCGTGTGGCAGACGTGCTGCAGCGTGGCGTGCGTGGATGCGGTACTGAAGAACGCGACCCTGAGCCAGCGCCTGGCACAGCCCGAGTACACCGCCTACCTCTGCTTCCTCTCTGGGGCCGTGCACGCCGCCACTGCTGCCCTCATCGCGCCTGCTCCGCTGCCCACGTGCGTCTCGCTCTGCTTCTGTCGCTCTGATACTTGGGTCCAGTTGCATGGGGAATGTATCTGCTTACTGGTCAAGTTTTATTGGGAATTTACCTGCTTTCTAGTCATGTTTTATTGGGAATTTACGTGCTTACTGGTCAATTTTTATTGGGAATTTACCTGCTCTTTAGTCAAGTTTTATTGGGAATTTACCTGCTTTCTGGTCAAGTTTTATTGGGAATTTACTTGCTGTCTAGTCAAGTTTTATTGGGAATTTACCTGCTTACTGGTCAAGTTTTATTGGGAATTTACCTGCTGTCTAGTCAAGTTTTATTGGGAATTTACCTGCTTACTGGTCAAGTTTTATTGGGAATTTACCTGCTTACTGGTCAAGTTTTATTGGGAATTTACCTGCTTACTGGTCAAGTTTTATTGGGAATTTACCTGCTGTCTAGTCAAGTTTTATTGGGAATGTACCTGCTTACTGGTCAAGTTTTATTGGGAATTTACTTGTTTACTGGTGAAGCTGCATGGTGAATTTACCTGCTTACTATTCAGCTTTTTCATGCAACGCTTGCTGCCAGTGAATTGATCGCAGCCTGTCGTGTGATGTTCTGTCAAGTCAGAACAATTTACTGGCTGTTTATTGCCACTTTCTTCGTTTTTCATTTGTAGGTAAAACTGATTTCCTTCTCTACATCTCGTTGGGAATGACGTTGAAGATTCACTGATAATTGTTTTTTTGAGAGAATGTGGAACGGTTCGTAGAAATTTCCCATTTTTATCTCTGCCAAAATGTTGGGTGAGCTGCAGGAACGTGGCTGTGTACTGTTTTGTTTACCTGATAATATTGGTATACTAAGGAGCCACAGCACGCATTTAACGTAACAGATGATGACACAAAGATTATTCAAATCGTGAGGACTTCGTGTAAATTAGTGTCTCTTAACACATGGGGAGGAGTTCCTACCATTCGTATACTTCGAATTTGGTTAGTTTGAGGGTTGTGGGATGCTCAAAAAGAGACCATTTCATGTTTATGCGGAAGAGTGACGAGACCCTTACACTCATGCGATTATTACTTGAAATGAAGTACGCCTCATTTTGTGCATTTCAGTTTCTGCTCCAATATCCAGCGTGTGTTGAATTTGCAAACCCCAAGGAGAACTGGTCTTGAGAACACGCAATACACGGCTTGCAATATAGGGTAATTATGATGTTGCAGACTGGCGGCGAGCGTGTGGGAGAGCCTGGAGAGCACGAGCAGCAGCGTGGGACTCGCCGCAGCGCGCCTCATGCAGCTGCTGCTGTGGCACGAGCGCGACGTGGGCTCCTCTGCTCTGCCTGAAGCTCTCCGACCGCATCTCAGGTCCCAGTGCATTCCATTCTCTTCTTAAACGTCAGCTTTGTTTCCTCTCGACGGTCTCATTTCTGTTCTTTTTGCTTACATAGTTCTCTCCTAACAGTCTCATTTCTGATCTTCTTTTCGCTTACACAGTTCTCTCCTAACAGTCTCATTTCTGTTCTTCTTTTCGCTTACATAGTTCTTTCCTAACAGTCTTATTTCTGATCTTCTTTTCGCTTACATAGTTCTCTCCTAACAGTCTCATTTCTGTTCTTCTTTTCGCTTGCATAGTTCTTTCCTAACAGTCTTATTTCTGATCTTCTTTTTGCTTACATAGTTCTCTCCTAAAAGTCTCATTTCTGATCTTCTTTTCGCTTACATAGTTCTCTCCTAACAGTCTCATTTCTAAACTTTATTTGGTTTTCTTACCAGTCTCATTTCTAAACTTCTTTTCGTTTTTTCTTGAAAACAGCTACCTGTTTCTCCTACGCTTAGTTTTATTTTTGTCACTAAAATTCGATTATGTTACATTACATATTGTTTAGGTTTAGGTGCATTCAAGCTCGAATGATTGGTGAGACCGCTGTTGCCATCACGTCAATCTAATGAAGTTTTGTTGGGACTGATCGTGGCTTTGCTGAATGAAGTCCTAGGAATGTTGTAGTTAAAAGTGCATCGTACTTCATTTGTGGGTATGACCCAAGTATTTGTGTCAGAACATTTTTTTTGTTTGTTGGACATTGCTCGTTTTTGCCAGGAAAAATATGAAGCTTTGGCGTTCAAAAGAGCTGTCTGAGTTAACGTAAAGCCGTACCCTTGCTTGTTCGGGATAAGTCCTTTCAAATGAGCCCTATGGACGACTCTACCACTGTTCTCCGCAGTGGGACGGCAAGCGAGATTATTTTGAGTCCCGTTATGAAAGCGATGAGAAGAGTCGAGGTTTCTGAAAACGTGCGGCAATGATTAACAAACTCATTTTCTATTCGTGCCAAATATCTGGAGCACGTTCTTTGGATCCTGAGGAATAAGTTAAGCCATTTATTGATGTTGAGTTTTATCTACGGCAGTGGAGATTTCTTCAACTCGTGTCTTTTTTCTGTTTGCTATTTGATCTGTGTTATTCATTCTCTTCCTACAAGAAAACATTATAAAATGTTTTGTTTACTCTTTATGATACACCTCCTTACTCGTGACCAAAATATTTATTGAATTAAATCGAATTACTTCTGTCACACTTTCCCATTACCCCATATTCTTGTGCATTCATGTTTTTGTTGGAGAAATGCTTCGTTCACTTTCTGAGTGTACTCTGCAGAAAATGAGAGAGACACAACTTGCCTATTACATGTTTATTTGTTTCATTTGCCATTCTTCGTCCTGTTTTATTATGCTCCCAAGCCTAGTTCCTCATTTTACCTTCATGATTGATATTTTTATCCCTACATGCCTATCGATGTCCACTGATAAACATTTAAAAAATGCCATTTAGCCATGATCGCTCTAACGTACATCACCTATTTCAAAATTTTCATCGCAAACATCAGTTTTCATGCTACGTATCCAGCTAAATGTCTTAGTTATGCGCTCTAACATGTAATGCTTTAAAGGGATTAGTGTGGGCTACTCGTCCAACGTAAGAACGATGTCTGAGCATGTCAATTTCTCAAGCTCGGAGATGAAGCCGTAGGAATTAAGTTTTCGCCATGCAAACTAAACGCAATGGTTTAAATAACTTCCCTTCATAGCGTGATCACATGAAACTGTAGTATTTGATTCTCACCATACAAACTAAACGCCTAAGTTTAATTGAGTGTGCTTCTCAGGAGCGTGATCACAGGTCTGTGCCGCGTGCCGTCCGTGAACGGCGTGGTGCGGTGCCCGCCCGACTTGTGGAGCGCAGGCTGGCAGCCCGCCCCCACCAGCCTGGCCTGCATGCCCGCCCTGCCGCCCCATCTCCTGCAGGAGCCGGACGTGCTCAAGCAGTTCATATTCAGGTTGCTGCTCTCGTGTACTTTATGCTGCCTGTGTTTGTATTTACTCATCCCTCGAGGGGATGCAACTGTTGTGTGGATGGAAAATGTGAAATCACGAGGCGACAGTTGAATAGGCCTTCTTTTCGTGAAATAGAATAGGTTTTAATTTTGTTCAGAGCCTTCTTTTTCGGCGGTTCACCGCAATTACTTTCTTCCTTAACTCTCGTCTTGTTTCTGGACGTTCCTTCATAACTTACTGTTTCTATGCGAAGAGGATCTTGTGTGGAACTCATTTTGTGCCCAGATTCCGCGTTCCTTTAACTTTGTAGTAAATGGTGCCAGCATCCTTCCTCTCTTTAGAGCACCTTTGTTATGGTTAGGAAAGCTAAAACTTATATAGTGTGATCTTTATAATGGTAATTTTTCATTACACTGCTCTGGCTGTATGCAAATTTTCCAACAAACCTTACACCTAAATGTGCCAATAATTGTTCGATCACACTGCAACCACCATTATCGGACTGTGCATGCTCCGCGCACAGCATGAGCTGCAGCAGACTCGCGACACTCCATTATGGCGAGGCTGCGGATGCGATACTCACACCAGCTTATGTCTCACAGAGCGCAGTTGCTGGGGTGGCTGAACAGGCAGCAGTTCGAGGAGACGTGGATGGCGCTGCTCTCTGTGCTCAACCTCGGCTCAGGAGTGGACGCCACCGAGCAAGAGCAGCCCTACAGGGACCAGGTAACGCTGCTCGTGAAATTGATGGCGTGTCCTGGGCAGAGGTGCAAATACTGCGGTAGCAACGTTATGCTGCAGCTCTCCCTGGGCAGAGGTGCAAATACTGCGGTAGCAACGTTCTGCTGCAGCTCTCCCTGGGCAGAGGTGCAAATACTGCGGTAGCAACGTTCTGCTGCAGCTCACCCTGGGCAGAGGTGCAAATACTGCGGTAGCAACGTTATGCTGCAGCTCACCCTGGGCAGAGGTGCAAATACTGCGGTAGCAACGTTATGCTGCAGCTCACCCTGGGCAGAGGTGCAAATACTGCGGTAGCAACGTTATGCTGCACTCTTATTAGCTAAACCTGAGTGGCCCTTTGATGTCACTTTTTGAAATGATTGAAATAAGAAATTTCGGGTCTGTGAAATGTTGGTATTTTTTAAATTTTTGTCGTAGTTTGCAAAATCTTGTTCTATTCATGTTACTTCTTTAAATAAATTAAAACCTTTGAGTTTATTCGGTCACATAATGAAGAGCTAAAAAAATTTTCAGTATATTTTTTAAGAATCGTATTTTCCTTTTTACTCTGCTGGCTTCTTCATATGTGATACATTGCTGACTTTGAAGGTCAGCAGTTAGGCTGACTTTCAGGGTAGTGAATGTAGCTGTTCGTATCTATTGCAGTAACAAGACAAAACTACGGGCAAATTGACCTATGTTGAGGAGTGTCTGACTTCTAACATTCAAATCTTTCCATTACAATTTGCAGTCTGTTTCTTCACGCGTTGGACAGCAAGGGACCTTGAAGCTTCAAACATTTTGACTGTCGGTTGTCACAAACTAGAATAACATGTGAAGTGGTGCCATTCTCTTGATGCCTGTTGCTGCTGACGTGAGACGCTCTGCTCTTCAGAACAGGTTGTGTCATTGTACCCTATTTTAATGAAAATCGAGTAGTGCCAAGATTTCTTGGCATTGATGCCTGAGCACGAGCACTGAGAAGACCTCCCCGTAGCGCGAGGTACGCGAGACCCTCACAGAGCGCAGAACTGAGTGACATTTGCATGCGCAGAGCGTGTGCATGTGCCTGCGCGGCCTCACGGGACTGCTGGCCCAGACGCAGCTGCTGCCCACCCCCGGCAACCCCCACACCGCCGCCTCCACCCCCCCGCCCCCGCCCAGGTCGGAAATGGGGTCAAAAAATTACTTTCTGCCACTCACGAACCATAGATAAACCTTGTGCACTATGTTTTTCCCGTTTCCAAACTAGGCCAATAAATATTTTTATGTTTTCGAACTGTGAAAATTTGTAAAATTTAAACATATTTTCACTGTTTCAATTAGTGAATATGTATATTTCTATGAGAGTAATCGTCGAATATGTAACAATTTTGTATAGTCCAAATTTTATTTTCATTTTTGGATGTTTTAAATCAATCGAGCGTATTGGTAAATACTCAAGGTTTATGCTACGGTTTGATTTTTCAAACGTAGTGGTAGATGATTGCATTAAATGCTTTGAATGGCTTTTTCTTAATGTTATGTTGATATTGTGAGTCCCTCAGGAGTGTGCCGTAAGAGAAGCTCGTGTTTTGACCAATACGTTACGCACGTGTGGTGCTCAGTCTTGCTTCTTGAGTGAACCCAGCGCTAATGTATTCTCTACCACAGTGCTACGGCTCTTTATGGCCACTCTTCTGCCGCTGATCAGACTAGGGTTGGTCGGAAGCGTTATCCATTCTGCTGCAAATCTAATTTCTAGGAAGGGTTAAGGTACACGTGTTGTGCAGATGCAAGGAAGTGCGGCGTGCGGTGGGGGTGCTGGAGAGAGGCCGCAGCCTGCTGGGCGCAGACCACCTGCCGCGCCGTCCCGAGGCCGCCCTGCAGCAGTACTCCTGCCTCGACTTGGCTGTATTCGCTGCCGCTGCTGCTGTTGACTCCGCCCAGTACGGTGAGGGGAGAGGGGGCAGCTCGGCTGCTGCTGTTGCGGCCCTGCTGCGGCCCTGCTGCGGACTGGGCGCCTAACACCTCACTTTGTCTCACTGAAGCAATGTAACAAAGTCTTTTTTTTTTCCCTTTAGTCCGGAATGTTGTTTTTGGTATTTAGTTCTCCTGATACGGACTGGGTACCTAAGTTTACACTTTGTCTAATTAAAGCAATGTTACAAAATCTTCCACGTTTGTTGTTTCGTTTAGTTCAGAACGCTATTTATGCTAGATAGTTCGTAACGCCATGTTTGCAAATTTTTGTCATTTGGCTCCAATGTTTTGAGCCCAAATTTAATTTTCTGGATTTTTTGTGAAGCAGTTCATAAACTTTCACGTTAAAAGTAGATGTAGGTTGAGTACAAGTTTGTCAGAAATACCAAAAAATATCGAACATACTGGTATGAGTATTTATCTGCTATTGCGCAGGATTACGCGTTATATACTACAGCACAGAATTACGCATTACATACTATAGCAGGAAATGACGCGATGTTCACTAGTAAAAGACGGAAATAACGCGAGCGTGCTCGTGCAGACGACGACCAGGGGGCAGACGTGACGGCGCAGTCGGCGCTGCTCACCGCCATGGGCATCGACCTCGCCTCCTGCACCCACTTCCTGCACGACCTCTTCTCTGCCTGGCTCGCTCCGGGGGTGAGGCGGCACACTTCTCCCTGTCCTCAGCTCTTAATAGCCATTCAAAACTTCTGTGTGTGTAGGATTTCAATCGTATCAAAGTGAAATATTGTTTTCTTAAGTTTTCATTCATGTGTCTTCTCGATATTAAGATCATAGCGTTTCCTTCACGAGTAATGCCATGGAGTGACGTGTGCGTAGTATATGCTGTGTTATACATTAATTTCTTTGATTTCAGAAGAGCGTGTGCTCGTCAGTGCTGTGCGAGATGTCGCGGTGCCTGGTGGTGCTGGTGCCGCTGCTCACCACCGCCGACCACCTGCTCTGGGTGACCAGCACGTGCGTGGCGCTCTATACAGCGCACCCCCACGAGGACCAAACCACCCACAGCTACCTCACCCTCGCCGCTGCACGCGCCGTGGCCGTGTGTCGCGCTGCCAACCTCGTGAGCGCGCCGCAATGGGCGGCCGCTTGGCTCCTTTCTCTTCTTATTTACTGCTTAGTTGCCCTCGGGGGGATACAAGTGTTGTGTCTATCGGAATTAGCGCTCCCAGGGAAAAATGTAAGGTCCCGAGCTGATACTTAGTTCGATCTTCTTTTTGTTGAAATGAAATGTTTTTTTTTTTTTCTCAAGAACCATCTTTTTTTCGGTCCAATGCTGTTCTGTTTTCCAGCACCTCTGACTTCTTTTTTCTACTTTTATCTTGTTCCATAGTCTTGTCTCTTAACTAACTGTTTTTGTGAGCAAGGGATCATGTGTGGGATCACACCTGCATGAATTCCGCGTTCCATTCACTCAATTCTAAATGGTACCTTCATCCTTCTTCTCTTTGGAACGCGTTTGTTGCGTTTAAGGAAGCTGAAAATAACTTGTAATTTAATCTTTCTATTCTTTCTGCTCCCGTACTGGTGCCGTGGCTAAAAAATGGGTTATTTTCAATTAGAAATTTGTTGACTCTAAAATAGGCCCCACGCTCTTTTCTGCTGCCATTTTATACTCAATTCTGTTCCCTTACCAACGCCATGGCTAAGGAATCGCCATTTTCTATTAGAAATTTGTAGATTGCCATTTCAATTTTGTTAAATTCCAATCATCGACGTGTTCCTCGATTACTTCTCGTCTTTCCTCTTTACTGCTGATACCCGGGGCTGTGTGAGCTCACCTCATTGAGACTTGAAAGAGTTGAAGTTTGATTCAACTGTGAGCCTCGATTGCGCTTGGATGAGTGCTGATGTCGGAAATTTATATTTACGTCGCTTCAGCTATTTCAATGATATTTCATTAGCCTTTATTGGGATCGTGAATTCCGTAAGAGCTGTGCTTAGGCTTCTGCAGCTTCTGCCTGATGACAGAATCAAGTTTTGTTCAAGTTTACGCAAGGTTGAGGCATGTAAGAAAATAGATTTTGTCAAAAAAATGGACAGAGCTTTTTTATCTCGAAAATAAACCACTGTATTAATTGAGATCCTGCTAATTGCCGAAGTTAAGAGCATCGTTAAGACATATAGAAAATAGTTTATGTGCTCCAAAAATATCGAGTTTCAGTAGAGTTTAGATGTCTTCTCTCATTTTGCTAAAATTCTGAGAAAATTGCGCAGAGGAGTGTTTGACTTTTGGCATCGTTGAAACATTTACTTACTAGACTAAATTGAATGAGAGTTTTTCATTAAAACCTGATACATCTTTTGTTTGATAATGAGACGTGTGCTGTCTAGGGAGACGCGGGCGTGAGCGAGGGCGTGCTACGGATGCTGGAGTCTGGCCTCTCGTCCGCCAACGCTGCCGTCCGGACCGGGGCTGCCCACGCCGCCTCCTGCGTCCTGCAGCGCCCCCCTCACCGCCTCCTCCCTCTCCCTCCTCCCCCTCTCGCCGCTCTCCCCCCCACCGACTCCCCCAGAGCTGAGACGGGCGCCATGAGGCTGCTGCAGAGCACCCAGCTGCCCCGACACGCCCTCAACGCCCTCACGTCGCAGTTCAAGGGCTCCTCCGTGGTGCTGGGCCAGGAGGTCAAGTCGGTCACGGAGGGCGTGGTGGCCGCGGCGCCCCCGCAGGACGTGTTCCTCAGCGCCGCCATGCAGGCCGCCGCCGCCTTCGTCGTCAGGGCCCTTGACTCGTGAGTGCCCGGGCTGGGTGGCCATTGGATCGAGAGGGCTTTAGAGTAGCTCAGCTCCGTCAACTTACGCATGTGAATGTATCTGATGCAGCATACCGAACGAGGAAATCATTGCTGAAATTCGTTGCTGAGGTTAAATCCTGCACTTTGACTCGTATAATGCACGTTCACATGTAACTCATCACCTTCAATTTGAGCATGTAAATGAAACAAATTGCGGATACTGAACGAGAAAGTCATTATTGATGATCAATCCTGGATTTGACTTGTAGCTCGTCAACTTGAGCATGTAAATAAATGAAATACAATACACTCAACTATACACTCAACAAGAAAGTCATTATTAAGGTTGAATCATGCTCTTTGACTCGTATAACGCACTTTCATACGAAGCCGCAAGCATGCTGGAATGAATGATGCGTACATTATTACCGGGCCTGAATGCGTGCGTTGTGCATGCTGCTCAGACGGTCGTACGAGGGCGAGAGTCACAGCGAGGCGGTGTGGCAGCTGTGCCTGAGGCTGCTCGAGCAGTACGGGGACCAGCTGGACTCCAGCCTCCCCTCCACCGCGCTCCATGTCGCCCTCTCCACCGCTGCCGCCAACTCCACCACTCCTGCGCTCCTACACATTGTGAGCTAAACTTCCTTTTGTTGGGTACCGATTCCTTTTTCACTCACTCTCTCCCACACACAACTGAGAATTTTCATACTTAGTCTCCTGTCTCCCTAATGTACTCAATTTCTTAGTAATCTGATTTACTACTAAAACACATTTTCGCCCCATACCCGTCATGACAGTCAGGGAATTTATAAATGGTCTATTCCACTAATTAGTTTATCGACTGTCAGAAAATTTACATATTGTCAACGCTCCTTAGAGATTAGCCAAGCCACCCACCACAGAATCAGCAACATTAGTATGTCTGTAGTGGGTTTAGATTGATGGTTTGGTATGTCTCACGTTTCAGTCTTTATTTCTTTGCCTCTCCCGTTAGGGAGGTGCACCGGGCAACAGACCTCCTGTGTGTCATCGAATCTTTCATTTGTTATTCTTATTCATTTTTTCACTTAGATGCTACACCTTCGTTTGCTGGCCTAGTAAGGTGGATTGAATTATGAAATCATTTGACTCTCACCAGTGCTATGGACTCTGCACTCGGCGTATTCGGGGCGAAAAAGCAGAAAATGGTGATGCCCCATTAAACATTAGCCGCTGAACTAAACTTTGAAGCGGACCCGGAGACATAATTCTATTGACGCGCAGGTGCTGAGCAGCGTGGAGCGGATGTTGCAATGTCAGCTCCCTGTTGTGACGGCGTCCAGCACGACGGAGGTGGCGCTGAAGCTGGTCATCGACCTCGTGCAGCTCGGGCCCCCTGCTGTGTCTCAGGCCGCCATGCCTCTGCTCCTCGCGCTGCTCTACACGAACAGGTGACGCCACGTCGTCTGTTGGGCCTTTTGTTTAGCAGCTCGTCGCGTGTGCCTTATGAGTGCAGTTCTGCACGGCTGTGATTGCAAGGATTCCGCGTTCCCTTAACTCCATGCTAAATGGTGCCTTCATCCGTCTTCTCTTTGATGTGCTAAGGGACGCTAAAACTAACTTGAAATCAGTCAATTAATTGTAATTACAAAGTTCAAGATGATTGAACATCTAAATGAATGGAAAACCTCTCAGGATGTTTCAGTTCTAAGTTAGTATTTAGATTTACTCATTCTATGCTGTGGGGACTTTCGGATATTTGTCTTTTGGGACTTTAGTCATTTGTTCCTACTTTGCTTCTGTCAGCTTTCACGTCTTTTTGGTTAGCCTTCTTTGTTTTTTCTTCCTCTTCCTTCGAAAATTGGTGATCGTGCTTAGCTTCTCTATTTCCTACAGTCCATACTGCCTGGTCCCTTCTCTTCGCTTTCTAGAGGTCGCCTTTGTTGGTGTTAGGGAACCTTAAAATGAGGTAATAATAAAAAGCAAAAGCTGAATTAAAGATGAATTGCTAACAATTAGATCTTATTGCCTAATCCATCACGATTTACTTAATCTATATCCTTGCCTTTCTAGTTGCATTTGGGGATCTTGACACCAAGAACGAGTTGAGCCTTTGATTCCTTACCGTACATGAACAACTTTGTAAGGAGATTGTTGAAGTGTTGATTCTATTTCCGATTTCGTTTTTATATGAAATATATGAATGATATCGCGTGTGAGCAGAAAAAGCTCGCTCGACACCGAAACCGAGGAGCCGGAGAGGCTGCTGCTGCTGATGGAGCGACTGGGAGGCGTGTTTGAGCGCGTCAGGACGGGCTATAAGTACGAGTCGTGGCTGCTGGCCGCCCTGCTGCCTGTGTGTCTGCTGGACCTCCTGCCTCCTAGTCAGGTGCTCAATAAAGTCATCATGGAGTACATCTCCCCGCAGCAGCCGCACCCGCATCTGCTCGCACAAACGCTATTCCAGGTGAGTGGGAGGTGGTCTTGCGTCTGCTCGAGGAGAGACGCTCTTTCTCGAAATAAAGCGCCACTTCAAGGTCTATGTACTGGATTTACTCTTTGAAGTCTGTCGTGGGAAAACTACGTTAATTCTTCCAAGTACATCTGATGAATCTGCTCTGTCTGATCAATTTACTATTCCTCTGTGTAATCGTATGGGGAGGAATGTGAATTATTAACTGGCCTTCTATAAAAAAAAAATTTCTGGAACGTGAATAGGAAAATTCATGAAATCATTACGGTAGAATAGTTTGATTAAAAAAAGGTACAGAAGGGAAAGATTTGGAGGAATGGTTCATCATTAATTGGATGCGGCAGGAGAGACGATGGGTGGCGGGGATTTGTATTGACGTTCCTGAGTAGGCTTGGCACAATCTCCCGAAATGATGAGCAGTGTGAGAGAACCGTTGCGTCATACAGACGAAGGTTCTGGTGAAACATGGAATAGCTCTTGTTTATTTTTTTTAGATGGCCTAGTGTAGGAAAGAGCTACTACCATTTACGAGTGAGATGATTTAGCGATGGCAACCTAGACGTGATACAAAAACAAGCATGTGACTGTGCTGCCGCACCAATTGACAGATATCTATGTTTACAAGTCTGTATTGTTCCGTTTTGTGTGTGTGTGGATCGGACGTTTCTCGCGTCTAACCCTCACTCTGCTCCTCCCACGTTAATAAAAAAAAACTAGACCTACTTGTATTGTCACCAATCTTGAGCGATTGCGACTAATCGACGACGGTGTTCACGCTGAAGTTCATTTCTGTAATTTGTGCTCCTAAAAAGCTGTTTTTGCTGTTGACACTGACCAAGCCTGAAAATAATTGTATGTTGCTCTCTGTTCAAAAGAGAAAACGAACATAACAGTCTCATTTCGCTAGCTCCCACTGGTAATACAATGGCCGACTACGAGTGTATTATCAAGAGTTGCAAGTATGAGATATTTGTGAACACAATTGTATTATACCATTTGTATTTCAGATCTCTGATCTATGTTGGAAACATTCCGCATGACTGATCTCAATAATTGTATTACACTGTTTGTATTTCTGATGTGTGAAAACTGTCATAAATATCAGACATGACTGTAGTTAGCTTGCACCTCAGGTATTTGAGGCGTGCATGGAGGAGAGCGGCGACGCGCTGGTGCAGGAGTGGGTGCTCATGTCGCTGGGGAACTTCACGCGGCGGGAGCCTGTGAGTGTCGCCGTCTGGTTCATTACGTGCTTCTTGGTGGCGGCTTCTCGCGACGCCCGCCTCAGGTCCTTGTTTCCCAACGTGCTCGCCTGGCCGGCCCAGCTCGAGCAGATGCGGCAGTACTGCGGGGCTTCCCAGCAGCTCCAGCCACGGGGCAACTCCACCCTAAATGCTCAGCATGAAATTGCTTCCTCCAACTCGGCCGGCCATGCCTCTCCTTTAGGCGGCGTGGATCACAAGAGCAATACGTTAGACCATGACCAGCTGGAAGTGTTCTGCTTGGCAGCCGCTCAGTTCCACTCGGCGCTTCCCTCTCACCACCACAGGGTTAAGTTCCGAGAGGTGTTCTCTGACGTCGCTGCTGCAGATCCAAACTCGCCATTCCGACAAATGCAGAAGTTTTTGGACACGACATGAACTGACTGCGCTACCGTGGGGCTCATGTAGTTCTTTCTTTGAGATTGCACATGCGTGCTGTATGTAGCCAAACTTTACCACTTTCAAGGGAATTATTATATGTAAAAATGAAGCTTTTTACAACAGTAGGCTTTCTTGTTATTATAGAAATTTTATGCATTGTGGCATTAAGGTTGTCCGCGGTTGATGATTGAATAAGTTTTAATTTGCGTGATTTGGAAAGTTTGTTGCTGCGTGTCCAGGTGTGCCAGCTGATCCCTCAGTATCTTCCATTGCATTCCACGAGGTGTTGGTCTGTTTCCATGCATTTATTCACGTGTTTGTTTTGCTTGCACCAGATTTTCTGTATATATGGGAAAGCCCTAGTATATACCACCAGTTTAACGAGCAGTTAAATTTGTTTTCTTATTTTACCGAGTGTAGAGAATTATAAGCTTTGTAAAAAGAACTATCATTTTGATCTGAAACATTTTTAATTATCGTGAGATACAACAACGGTAAAACCGGGAAAACTGGGTTGATTTTATTGTCCTTTAGGGAAGGCTAAACAGCGATCCAGACAGTGAGGCTCGCTGAAGTGATGTGTGCTGGCATTTCGTGAAGCAGCCATTGGTTTAACGGTTGGCTGGCGACCCTGGTGGAAAAGTGGCCACAAACTACAATTATAATAATTTATGTTAACCGAGCAGTCAGTATATTCAAAATTTACATTTACATGTTGGAAGTTATCAGGTTAGTTGATGATTTGCGTTTATTGTGATTTGAGTCCAGACCCGAGTGATATCCTCGTAAACGCGTGGCTGGACTCCAGGAGCCAGAAATGTAAGGAGTCGCTAACTACTCGCCACCATAAATAGAACCCAATCAAATGAAAGTAAAGTAAAATTGATCTTTTTACCTTCACATGTACGAAGCCTTGCTGCACGAGAGCCACTCAATGTGGGAAATCGTGGATAGTCGTTGTAATTTGATTCCATATTTGGCTGAACGCGTACACTAGGAGCGCTTCCGATGTCCGTAGTAACGAGGATTTGCTCAAAACAAAGGACATTGCATTTTCTCAAGTGGGTGTTTGCTGAATTTCCCTGAATAGTTGATACATTGATTTTGTTGGGAACATCAAAATTTTAAATTTTTTCAAGAGCAATGGAACAAAGCATTCTCTCCAAAGCCCTAGGCGCTCAAGTAAGAAGTAAGCAAAAAGAAGCCTTCATTGACAACCTAGAAGGAAGATCTGAGAAAAATTATGTCTTATGCCTGCTCTGGAATGAAATTATTGTGAGAAGAGAAACATGAAGCATCAGAAAGTGTTTGCAAGCTAAGATGTTGATTGTGACTATCACTGATCTTCTTACCTAATAATACCCTTGGTGTGTTTGTTTATGTATTGGTTTGGTGTCCGCTTCTTCCGTCCCTCTGACACGCTCGCAAGGATGCTATACCGTATCTGTGATGCGAATTTCACCAGTGCACAAGTAGAAGAATATTTTTGTCACGAGTACTATTAGGATGGATATATTTATCGTTCATCCATATCTGTAAAACTTGTTGAAGGAAAATATTGAATCCTGTTATTTTTGACGGGTCGTGTACACTAGTAATAATGCATTAGTATTATGTCTTCTATCCAAGATTAGATCAACATAGACATAGTAGTACATTAGTATCCCTAGTACAATC